>BOPP01000073.1:3875135-3894381 GCA_017312745.1 Gryllus bimaculatus | reverse complement strand
CTAATCCGCTCCCAAGCGTCCCCAAATAGATGCCATGAGGCACGCTGGCTAATACGTTACAATACATAGGTCATACACAGACCAATAAACAGGTTCACGAAGACTTTGCTTTCACAGATAATGCATTACATGATATGACAAAAATGCTTTTGAAACGTGAATACTACCATCAATTACTTTTATTGTTGGAGTTTCATTATACTCCAGATATATCCGGTTGCAGAAACTAAGAATGCAATTTTTCTTATCCAATCGCCTTAATAAGCTGTTTACGTCCGTGTTCGAAGTACATTTAGTTGTTATTATTGGGTCCAATATAATAAAGCTTCCTGCAATAGATAAAATTGCCTATTATTACCATATATCCGACGTAAGAAAGGGTACTATAGACGTTAATATACCACAATCATATAAGCATGCAGAAGAAATGAATTCCGAAATGACAAACCATCGACAGGATAAGATAAGCTATGTACCTTACACGTCGCTAAATAATAATAATAATAATAATAATAATAATAATAATAATAATAATAATAATAATAATAATAATGAAGTTACCACGTTCATGAATAATCAACTAACATGCACAATAATCATTTCTTTTAGCCACCTGTAAATCAAATAACTATTTGCTACCCGGAAAGCAAAGCATTACATTGCTCAGTACGAATTGTAACAATCGACGAAACCGGCGATCGATTATTCGATCGGCATCGACTTGCCGCGCAGATCCGCACAAGGCCACGGGCGATCTACTCCTCGGGGGCGTTGGGAGCCCGGCGGGCGGGCCGGGCAGTGCCGCGCGCCGGACATCCGGTTGGCAGTTTGGGCTGCACAGCCAGCTGCCACCAACAGCCCTGAACACGCAGCAGGGGCCCGTGCCGTCGCCAGGGTTCACGTCACGGCCTCTCGGGCGCTTTCAAAACGGTGTCCTCCCATATCGCGCAATTTCAGCGACGAAACGTTCAAATTTCCGAATGGATATCGGGTTAATAAAGTGCTTTACGTTTAAAGTCCATTCACAATATTCAGAGAGAATTTAAAGTCAGAAAACGATACAGTTTTAAAGGGATTTCTATTCTTTTTTCGACTGAATATACATTTAATTCCGTCAAGGAGATAAAATCGATGTGAATTCAAAAATAAGTACAGAAACGTCTGAGTGCCTCCATCTACCTCCTTACTCAACAATATTCATATTAATTTAACAAATTTCATTTAAAGCCTTTTTTTTCAATGTACTATGAGTAAATTGTATGTTTTTTCCAGAGTCGTTCAAGCAATTCCCAAATACCAATTACCTGGAACATTCACAGATCTACATTCATGAGCAACTTTAAATAAGTTCCACAATATACCCTACTCAGTTGAGATTTGTAAAAACATGATATTAGTGAAAAATGCCCGCAAAGCCTATTGTTAAAACGGTATGATAAAGAGTACGCCACTCTCAGCCATGCTTTCACATTAATGGCATGAAAACGAATGAAATATGGGAAACGTTGCAATAATCAGTAAAAAGCCTGGAACCGAAATGAACGGCTCTTCCTTTGGCACATGTGTACATTAGAAGCGTGCAACCACGCTCAGAATTCCACTTTCATATGCAAATAAATGGCACGATGTCGAGCAACCCAGTCCCTGACACGGTATTCCTAACTCATTCAAATGTAATGAATTTCTAACCAAATTCAATGTGTTTTATTTCATCAGAGGTTGACGAAGCTCTACGTGACATGATTTCTGAAATTATAGTCGTACAAAAACGTTCATTTTTAAATTGTGGTGTGTTAATTGAAATTACTAATTACACTTTCGATTATTCTCGCAATGTGAATGATTTTCTCCTATATAATGAAGAGATTCCTGATGGAATTAATATGAATTCTTCACGCGTTTTGACGTAATGCATCACTTAATGAATATTAATTTTTTTGTAACATATGGTATTTGTTAGGTTTTGTCGCATTTAACAATAAAAGAACATGAATACAGCAGTAAATGAAGCTACACGCATGCTGGAGGATTAAATCTGTCACTTTTTAAGAGGAAACAAGAAACAATCGAATAAACATTGCAAACTAAAAAATATACCAAAACCACATTGAAATAAAGGCTTAATGTAATTATCAGTCACTAGATTACCCGAGGTTTTATCAAATTTCTGCTCCACTCTGTCCACATATTAATTTAATATGAGATCTAACGATTTCATTGACCTTTTCTGGATTTTCAGTCACCTTTAGATGTTTATTTTGATTTTTATTATGATTACTAATTTCTCGTGGGACCTTTTCCACGAACAAAATTCTCAGAAATTTTGATTTTCATTACATTATTAACATGTACGCATGTATTCACAAACCTGCAGGTTAGTGTCTGAAATGTGGTCTGAAATGTTAAAATATAATAACTTGTTGCCCAGGAGCACACTACGGATGGATCAACAAAAATAATAATTATCGACACATAGACTTTCTGTGAAAAAATTCCAATTATTAAATAAATAATTCAACTTAAAAGTAGGAGGATATACAAATATTCTCCAATAAATACTCACTTCAAACATCTTCTACATGGATCAGAATTTATGATAGCCTTAGTATAAAGATAAGAAGTTTTCCATTTGGGGATATATTGGAATCTTCAAAATCATAATCCCAATTGCAATCCTACTTTACCTAATTGTTTCTAATGTGGCTGCCTTCCCGCACCCGCCACCCTGGAATTGATGAGATGAATTGATGGGAAGTCGTTGATAAAATGATGAACGATGATGGGAAAATGGAAGAATGAGAAGAGGATTAGAGGAGGATTGGAGAACTTGACGAGGTGCAATTGGTGCCATGAAATCAGTCTCCCTTAAACACTGAACGAAAAGTGCAAGTGATTGATTGTTAGCTGTAACTGTCTAATAAATATATTATTATTATTATTATTATTATTATTATTATTATTATTATTATTATTATTATTATCATTATTATTATCATTATTATTTTTTATTAAATTATCGCTTTAAATTTAATAACAGTTAAGTAATAAACTCATATTTTTGCAATTACTTCAGTTGTGCAAAGTTTCAACGAATATTTTTCATTTTCAAGTACTGAAAATAATATTGAACTGAATACGTTACAATTTTCAACATATTTATTTGTTCAAATTCGTTTTAGCTGAATCGCTTGAGTAAATTGATATAATTCTTGACTCAAATTTTAAGCATCGTGTTACAAGGTGTACAATTCAATCTAATAAAAAATGCTTCACACTGAAACTTACATTCACAAAAAACGTTATTTGGAAAGTAAGTAATTTAAGAATAAATGGAAAAGAAGTAATACATACATTTGCAGACCCAATTGGTAATTTAATTAAAAGCAAAAAGTCTCAAAACTCAACGAAAATAAAATTTATTTTAATTTATCTTTTATTACCAATACCAATACTATAATCATTAGATTCTTAAATAGTTATAGAATTGAATTAATAAGCAGTATAAAGTCACAAGAAAATATAAGAAAACATGCTAAGGACCCAATACCAATGATAGACAAAACTATATTTATTCAATTACATATCTAGATTGCCAACAGCAGAAGAATTTGGACAAACAAAATGAAAATTAAATGACTGTATAAAGGAGCACAAACACACTATTAACGAAGAAGCTAGAAGACATTATTCACTTCCTAAATACAGAATTAATAGTCACATTTCACAACCCCAGTTCACATTTCGACAACCCCAGAAAAATTGATTTACAACCAAATCATGTTTATAACAATTAATTTTCAGTACGTAAATGACGAAAAATAATCAATGAAACTTTGTACAAATGAAGTAATAGAAAAATATAAAAAATGTTTTATTTGCTATCTTTAAATGTAAATTTAATAAGATAATTTAATAATAATAATAATAATAATAATAATAATAATAATAATAATAATAATAATAAGAAGAAGAAGAAGAAGAAGAAGAATAAGAAGAAGAAAAACAGTGCAACTACAAAAGAAGCAGTCAGTCGGAATCATCTGCTTCCGGAATCTAACTGTATTTCTATCTGCTTTCATAATTCTTTCTTTCTTGTGTCCATAGCCCCTCTGTTAGATGGATAGCGTGCTAGCTTTCTCTGCG
Organism: Gryllus bimaculatus; assembly: GCA_017312745.1. Lineage (NCBI taxonomy): Eukaryota > Metazoa > Arthropoda > Insecta > Orthoptera > Gryllidae > Gryllus > Gryllus bimaculatus. Next base: position 3,890,238 of record BOPP01000073.1, on the reverse strand, counting down.
GTGGCGCAGTTTTGATTCCCGGCCGGGTCAAAAAACGAAGCTGTAGCTTTCTAATAGAAAAAACCGTTTCAGTTTCAATAGTTGTGTAACGAAAGAAATCTCGGCTCATGTAGGCCAAGTAAGCTATGTACAGCGATTCAGGTATCGATGTAGGTAAGGCCTGGCACGAAGTCGGAGTTCCAAACCACCCCAAAGACGTGCAGCCAAAGACGTCTGTGCAGGCCAGTCTATTACAGGGACGTTGTTGTCGTGTATGCACTCCGCCACAGGCCGTGCAGTATAAACAGGTGTTCGATCATGTTGAATGACGCAATCGCCATCCCCGAATTGCTCTTCAACAGTGGGAGGCAAAAAGGTGTTTAAAACATCAACGTAGGCGTGTGTCGTGATTGCGCCATACCAAACAAGGGGTGCAAGCTTCCTCCATGAAAAACACGAATACACCATAGCACCATTTTGGAAGTGTCCGGATACTTTTGATCACATGGTGTAAATGTAGCGTACCTTTTCATCACGGCAGATGGCGCTGTTCTTCCCCCGCTAGATAGTGGGATACGGCGCTGAACTACACGTCAGCTTGTGACGTTTTCCTCTTTCAGGTATCTCTCATCAGCGAGACACCGCCCAACCAGGACTGGTTCTAAGCTTCCAACATGTGAGGTACTGTAGTCCATAGAAGGGTGTTACACCGATAGCATGTTTTGTATGCTTTCTTTAAATAATAAAGCAGGTCTCCAAAATTCAAACAGTGAATGTTCTGAAAATGCAGGCTTTTTAATAATGAAATAGTGTTTGAGCGTCATGTAGTAATTAAACATTTAAAGTGCGTGTGTGTGTGTGTGTGTGTGTGTGTGTGTGTGTGTAAGGGATCGCGAGGTCCGTGTCTCGTTTGTTAGGGTACTGCTCCTGCATTCGCTTGGTGTTCTTCGGAGAAACCAATCAGAGCATCCGACCGCCAGAATCATCCTCAGGACAGTTTCTGAATTTAACTTAGCTTTTTAGCTAGTGTCGAAAGTCCTGCCGCTGGGACACGAAACCTAGCAACTCCCGATCAGAGGCAATAGAATCACATCAGTTGATACCCTGCGCTTCCTCAGAGGGTGCCTGTATTCATAATTCAACGTTCTTATGAGTCAGAGCAAGGCTCCAAAGCTCAAGAAATCTTACAAATATTGCAATTCTCTGCATTGTTCGCAACAGTTTTGAACTGTGTTTTGTCGTTAAAAATGAGCGGATCCGAAACGAATTTTGCAAGAAAAATTTCAAAATGTTTTCGTCGAACATGTCATATTACAGATTTTATAAAATGTCGCAGGCTACACTCAATTTATGCTGCGATAAAATTTTATTCTTTTTAATGATCTGAAAATATTTCTTCTTGAAAGTCTCGGGGCGAGTGAATATTAATAGTTATTGAAAATATTTTAGAGGGGGGCCAATTTCCCTCATTCCCCTCCCCATGGACCCGCTCCTGCGTAAATAAGTAAATAACTCTATTAAGCCCCCGTTTTTAGCAATTATCACATTCTTCGAGGGAAATTTTAAGGCTGTATGTTATGGATTCACCGAGTGTGTTGCTGTCGGTCACGTTTCAAAGCATCTCCTGCAAGAGTCTGGGGTAAATTCTGGTCAGGACACAAACACTACATTTTCGCCGGCTAGCAGTGTCACAAATGTATAGTTTAAAACAGTTCATTTATAGTCAATATGGTTACATGTGTAATACTTTATTAGTGAAACTGAGTAAAAACAAACTAATTTTATATATTTGATGTACTTTGCATATTAGTTAATTTTGAGTAGCAATCTGGTCAATTTGATTATTTGCTAATTAACATTGCATCATTTACATTTGTTTAAACTCTATTCGCAGACTCACTAATTAACAAACAAACTAGTCTGATATGTTATGATGCATTTACTTACAATTTTAATTAATTTGTACAATTGTACCAAATTTGCAAACTGTATTTATTCTTAATGCTCTATTTTCATTTGTATTCAATAATATGTTACTTTAAATCAACAATAATATCAGTCTTGTAGTTAATCCTTCGCAAATTATAGAATCGCTCGATTAAATATAATCTGATGGGCTCAAGATTAATCATCTTTTTAAGAAAAAGCTCCCTCGCATGACTATTGGCTGTTATATCATCGTCCCTCCCGTAAATCTTAAAATTTTGTTGTCCTTCATATCGCGTTCTTCAAAATGCCCGTTATAAACATCACAAAGTTCTTCTGGGTCTACGACCGCTGTATGACAATCAACAAAGTCCTGTTGCGGTGAAGCCGTTCAGCGCATGTTCATATCGTTTCTTGCTCCAATTGTTGGTACAAAGTGTCCCATTGTCATAAACTGTTACCTCTATTCTTAACATTAAATAAATAATAATTTTCAGTTTTACTACGCTGCTAACCAACCTCCAACACACATAGAATATATCATCAACTTAACTAAAGGATTTCTGGAGCATATATAATGGACTTTCGGACTAGCCGCAAGTTTGAGAGATTCCAAAGACGGCCATGCTAAATGAAATCACCACCGGCTGCGATAGCTCAATGACAGCATGGCTGCCTCTCCATTGTTTACCTCTACATTGTATGGTTCGGCTCCCCTACAGTGGTGGATTTTCGACACTACCTTAATCACTACATCAAATTCAACCCTTGGCTGGCGGAGTATTTGAGCGACCGGCAATTCTCATCACGTAGTTTTCCAAGATTTATCCAATAAATATCAGACGAATTCCGTAGCAATACCATAAGAAACAGGTCGCGGACCGCGGGTGATCTTTCTTTTCTCACACTCGTTCCCAGATCTCCCCCACCCACACACACACTCTTACGGGCACTACATTACCACACATGTCGGGAGACAAATCGGGAGCATACTCGTAGTGCTTGCCCTGTTGGGGCGCTGCCCGGCTGGGGAATACCTTGAGAAAGCCAATCTCGCTGACGTGACTGTGTAGGTTAGTGGGGGATCCAACCGCGGATTCACGGGGAGGGAAATGAGAGAAATTTCCCCCCCAAATTTTTTCAGGAACAACCAATTTTAACTTGTCACGAGCCAAAGCCACGTTTCAAGCCAAAATATTTTCGGATAAAATTAATAAAATCGTAGCGCAGCATGAGCTGAGTGTAGTCTGTGATATTTTGCTAAATCAGTAATATGACATGTTTGACGAAAACATTTTAAATTTCCCCTCCCAAAATTCGTTTCGGGATCGGCCGCTGCCGAATCAGTGCCCATAACACCGAACGGAAGGACGCACCCTGAGATATAAGTTGCCTTACACTTACAGCACTAAAGCTCTAGATAATCGATTCATCCAGAATCAATCAATTCTCACTCGTAAAAACATTGCCTCACTAGACTAAACGGGACCCTTTACGTCGAATTTCACGTGAGAAACTCCGTTCTACTCGCGCGTACCGTTCAGGAATCGATCCTTCCTTGGGAAGGGGGAGGATTTCGGAAGGTGCATATCTTTCTCCGCATAAGCCGCTCTCAAGTCCACTTCAGCGCTATCGCCGGAGGCTCGTGATCCCAAGCATCCACAGTAAACTCGCTCTAACGACCCACAGCCGGCGGAATCACGAGCAGCGAGGTGTCCGGAGAGCCCTCTATTACGCTCCTGGACACGTCCGACGTCTCACCTCTGCACGCCCCAGTTCATCGGCGGAGACGGGCGGTGACGACCTTGTTTCGCTTGTACTCGTCACATTCCTTCGCGTTACGTCCAATGCATAAACTTGGGATCATATGCTTCTATGTAACATTTTGGCAAACATTTAGATATTACTGTTTATACTATAAATTCTACAGGACCCTCCACCTGTAATTTGAATCTCTCGGAGTAGTATTAAATTTCTATCTCAAACAGTGAAGTACAGTGAGTTTCTATCACAAACAGTAATACAGTGAAGTCTGGTATAGCTTCTTTCAATTCATTTTACAGATATATTTAGCTTTAAAACTTAATTTTAGTTTGAAGTGACAATCTCGACACCCAGCCCATTTGATTGTACGAGAAGTCTTTCATTGTTAAAGGAGATATCGATATTTCAGGGCACTGCGGAGGCAGGGGAAAACAAATGAGGCGGGGCATGGTTATCATGGAAATTATTTCCGAAATTTGAGATCATTTTCGAAAAAATAGTTAATATTCTCACGTGGCCTGTTTATATCTGAGGCATTACACAGTATATACACAAGCAAACGCAAACATGTGTATTTAATAATTGTACTTTTTCCAAGAACCGGGCTGCCTCATTCCCAATTCACAATAACTGTGAGCCCTTGGCGCGTAATGAATGTCCCTTTTTTTAGAAGTGTACACTGTTCAGAATAGTGTTCAGAATGTTACACAATAGGCTAAGCGTAATAACGGAAAGAACAAAATATGTTTTCTACTTTCAAGAAGAAAATACATACCGTGAACTCAAATAAATTGTCGAGTTTCATGCACGGTGTGTTGGGAAATGAGCATTCAGCTGTCCTATTTTCATTTCGCCCTCAAATTTAGACTTTTGTTCTTATACGTCATTGATGAGTTGTTCAAACAACACATTCTAACGCATAGTTACTCGCACGAATTGATGACTTCACCTCTTTTTCCTGGTCAGTCGTTTCCACACTTGTTTGAGTTTTGGTACATCGTTGCATACGTAACCACACCGTCCTCTTGGAAAAATGATCTTTCGGAGAACTTTCACTGGTGATTTATGTAGTACCGTTATGTACTGGACTTACATATTAATTCATTAATTATATCACTTTATTAAACGGTACAATAATTCAATGCTCAATTGGAATAAAAATGTTCACAAATCTAGTCATAAATGACATGTGCCTGGAAAATAACACACTGTTGGCGAAGATAGAATAAACTTATTAAACGCTTGAAGTATGACTTCAGACAAGATTTCACAAAACACGCAAAGATGTGTCTGTAATTTACCCTTATAAAATCTAAATACAGTTATATTGTCTGTGATTGCGAAACAACAGTCTTTTTATAATCTTCTAATAATGCTTCTTTAGATGAAACTACAACTAAATCATATATTTAACGATTTTGTCGCGTCCCTGTTTGTCCAAGGTCCTCTCTGCAGAACCTATTTCGATGCAGTTTTCACAGAGTGACGGCCATGAGTTATGTTACTTAAAACATATTTTCGCAAAAATGAAGTGAAACGTTTGTTTATTTATTCATTCAAATCTACAGTTTTATTCCGTTCATCATGGAATTTGGTGAGCTTCAAAACAAGAGAAAAGCTATTGTCGACTGAGATTTCTTCAAAATACCCCGTATTTCTTTCCCACCCCCTTAGAAGTAAATACGTGTGTATTCTTTCGGTTTTACACAAATATCCCAAACACGTCGAGAACATTCACCTAACTGCTTTTTGATTAATTCAGACAATACAATTACAGTTTGAGTAATTAAATGTCAAAATTGTAACGGGAAGTTTGTCGGGAGTATGCAACATTGCATCTGTATACAGGTGCGCATAGCACCGATAGTGTCAGAGTGGGGAGGGCCAGGTGACATAAAGCGTTGCAGGGCTGAGCAAGGTGAGAAGGGTGGGGTGGAGGGTGTGGTCGGGACAGTCGGGAATGGGACACGGATGTACAGGCCAGAATCGAAAGAGGGTGAAGCGGGAGTACACTACACGAAATTTATTTCTTTTCCCGTATAATAGTGAATTGCCATAATTATAAATAAATAAAACGTAGGGTACTACTTCAGCTAGCTTTGAATTACGATCCAAACAGGCAATTAAGTCACATTTCTGTATTTACTTGCCTAATAGTAATTTTGGCCTCCAATATATAACATGAAGTTCTTAGCCTTATATCCCGTGAGAATTTCCATTGCTTAACAGCTTTACAATGCCTACTACAAATGATCATGAGTTCTCTGATATAAAAAAGGGACATTTATTATAATAATCAATGGTCTCTATTTTTAACATATTTACTTGTTGATCTTCTAACAGCAATTGAAATTATATTAAAAGAGGAATAATTCATTCCAGTTTTTTTTTCAAGACAAGCAGACCGAATGCGTTACCTCTTAATAAATTCTTGTCAATTTGCACTCTGGGCTGTACTAGTTAGAGCAATGATGCATGACGCATCTAAAGAAAACGTGAATAAGATCTTGTGTTAAATCATTCTTCTCTGTACTTAATAATTTATTTGACGATACAAAGCTGTTTTAACTTCAATAATTTAAGAAAAGTGCTTTCTTCTCTCATACACCGAAAGTTGAATGATTTCTAACTGAATCAATCAGAGAGAAACGTCACAGCCCATCCTCAAATCATTTGTGTCAAAGCGTTCATGCTGTCGTCGTGTGTCGAATAACTTCTAAACGACTCCGTGTTTTAAGGTGCAGGGACATAAGCTTTTTATAGCTAGAGTGGCTATTCTTCAGAACAATCAATAAATTATTTAATAACATACTTCAATGACCCTTAACTAATGTTTAGGATCCTTAGGACGTACAGAAAACTTATTCGGGATTTTTGTAGTACATAAACGGTAATTTTGCTGAAGAAATATGTACTTTCTCACAATGAACGCACTTATGACGATATTTTAATCGCCAATAAAATCTAGTTCGTGATATGTGCTACTATATATATTCTTGCTCTGGAAGCAAAGAAACGGAGAAGCTAGATTTTGCAGCATTTTTATCTCCATGCGCATATGTGAAGATACTACATAGACGCACAAGACACGATCTACAGTATAAAAAGACAAACATTTAAGTTGAATAACACCATAATTTTGGATTACATCGCTTTACACCAAGTTCAGTAAAAATGGCACTGCAAGAGACAAACTTTTTCTCCCAACTGAAAATTTCCTGTGAAACCTATAGACGAGAAATCGATACGTTATTTATCGAAAGCAACGCGATCAATTTATTTAAAGCATTTTCGCTGTTCTTTATTTTCCTTCCCTACTATGTGGTTCGTATTGGAGATATTTTGTCCCAAAGGGGCCATATCTTTTGAGTTTCTCTTGGTTCAGGCAAAGAAGTGTATTATCTGTATTTATAGACACAGGGACGAAATTATGTCCGTCTGAAATAACAACGAGCGCATATTTCTTTTTATCGAATTCTTCTCAAAGCACAGAATTAATTTTGTTATTTACACGTGCGTTTACTTTGTGAAGCTTATTCCATTCGTTAGTGATGCATGATTCTAATTTCTCCACGATATTTCGAGCGTGTTACTAATGAGTTTATTTTACGTCAATTAGGAAGTGGTTTACATCATTGGTTGGTAGTTAGAAAGATACAAATCTACTCTAACGCCTCATTTCTTTACATAATGATAAAATTTTATTTCATTTTATATCTACAAATTTTACTGACACAAACGTGCGGTAGGAGTTTTTGAGAAGTGCTAAAATTACATGAAATTTTAGAAGAAAACACTTCAATAAAGCAAATTGAGATAAAACTACTTGAAAAACCAATCCTCTTTATGCGGAAAGATAAGGTAGAATAATTCCAATGACACATTTGAATTATTGACCTGAAATATTTTAAAATCAAATTCCTTGTGAACAAACATCTTACGAAATTATATTGGAACTATATTCTATTATGAACAGTTCGTTGGTTCCAACGGTTCTTCTTCCCACTTTACAGTACACAAGGCTTAATCTGCGACACATTCTACATAACTTCATCAGAAATGATCAATTACAGTCCAAAATATATCACAAAGAAATAAAACAACAACATTTCAAAAACTAATAATGTAGAATTAACGGGTTTTGTAATTTTGAAAAATTAGAAAAATATATATTCATGAAGATGACCAAACGTCGTGAAAACGTACTTGATGAAAATACGAAGAGAAATACGGATGTGTGAAATGTATACTATCTTCTGATATTTTTAATAAAAAAATTAAAAAAAATAAAAATATAACCGTCTATAAAAATAGGGATCTTCAGTTATTAAAATTAAATTGCAACTACAATAATTACCGATTGGTCTATTTTTCAAGGCAGTCTCGGATTTTTAAGTTCTCTCCCGGAATTTTGGGACGGTAATTAGTGACCTCTGTTTGTTTCAAAATAAAAACCAATTACCCCAGTTTTAACACGAGTTGAATTTCTAGAAAAAATTCGATGTGTTGGTAAGTATTATGTAGAATGATTATTTCTGGTTTGACGAAAAGATTTAACTTTTACGCCCCCTTACACACTGCTTTCTTCAATATGCTTTAAAAAAATACAGTCCGTTTGCTGGCGCTCCTTATATATATATATATATATATGTATNNTGTATATATATATATATATATGTATATGTAATGGGACGGTGACACGCGTCAGGTATAGGTGCATGCACGGAGAAATTACGAATCATCTGTATTTATAGACACAGCGACGAAATTATGTCCGTCTGAAATAACAACGTGCGAATATTTCTGTTTATTGAATTCTGCTCAAAGCACAGAATTCATTTAGCTATCTACACGTCCCCGCATTATCCCGCGCCAGCAAGCGTCGCGACTCAACCACCAAGGTTTCGGAGAATTTCCGTGACGCGTAAATTTCATCCCAAATCCGCGACCCCAACCGCCGCCGTGGACACCGCCATTGGACAGCGCACACCGCGTGATTCGGGGGGAGGACCAGGTGACCTCGAGAACCATGAGAGTCTGCTGCGGGCTCTATGCTCGTTCATTCGGATCGAGCAGACGAGCGAGTCAGGTTGGATTCATACAGATAGTTGCGGCGGCCGAATAAAGTTGTTCATTCAGACAGACGAGACGGCCGAGTAAAGTTGTTCATCACCACTAGCCTGCGAATCTCCTCTGGCGTTGCGCGACTCTTCTCTAAATTTGCTTACCTGTCTAACTCCATCAGCTTATACTATCCCTTCCACCTTGACCCACTAACACTCCGCCTTCTCTCCTGCTCCAATAGTATGTTCCTTTTCATTTTCTAATTTTTTACTAGATTTTGGATTAGGCCGCAAGAAATTAGGTCACAGCGCGGACACGTTCTCGTATGCAACTGCCTCGCTGCCACTGTCGTGCACTCCAAAGTGTTTGCAAGACCTGATCGAGCTCGCGCACTGTCCTCGTTACGGCTGTCTCAGAGATTACTGCGAGTGACGAACATTGTGATCCGCCTGCCTTCTTTTCGATCCATAATTTGCAGTTGTAAGAGGAGGTTTTGTTTTATAGGGCACTCGCGCTAAGTTCGTGCGGGGTTCGGGTTGCTAGCCAGTGGTAGCATAAATATGTCGGCACTTTGTCGCCTTTCGCGTCCCTTCGCGATTCGACACGGCCACACAAGAGGCTCATCTGCTGGGCCTATCCGTGCGTCCGTCCCACTCGACCTCCTTTCTCCCTCTCTCTCGTCGATCAGTTTTATAATCAATTTTTGTATTAAATAATTCATATATCACACTATATTAATAACCTTTTGTAACAAAATTACGTGGTATAGCGTCCTATTACATTCAATTCATTAAGTTTTGAAATCTGATACTATTTCATAATTTTAATGTCCAGAATTTAGGTTTGGTTAATTCTTAGTTTAGGGTAACGTAAAAGAATGAGACACGAGAAAGATTCATTGTCTTCCCTTTCGGTTCATTCTGCAACGGCGCAATGTGTTCGCATACGCTTCGTTTCCACAACATTTTAAAACCAAATTACTTTTACCCGTCACATTATAAAGCCAAATTACTTGCAAAGGCAAAGTTTTCTCGCCTCGCTCGCGGCGAGTCACGGCGAGGCTTGGGCATTCGGCCGTCGCGTTCACTATAAACAACCTTCAGTCTATCCACCGTAACAAATGATTTACGTCAAACGGCCCTCTGTTTAAATCCAAGTATAGAGTATGACTCTCGTTCATTGTGACCTGTTCGTTGGATTCGATTCCAAAACCAAACTTGTAGTCTTCTTTCTTTGCAACGTGTTTGCAAACTGAGAAGTTTGAATATTGGATGCCAGTGTGTTCACAGTGTAGATTTTGAACGGGTGTTTCTTTGGTGATATGCGAAGAGATGAGGCTGTCAATGTTATAATGCAATCGGGATGCTGAATGTCACCAGAGTGGCGTCACTTTAATGACGCGTAAGCTCCCGATTGGATCACACCGTAACAGCTGATGGTCTATCAAATGAAGCTCTAAATAAATCGAAGAATAAAATAAGAATTAGCCTTAGGTTTGACACACCATTCGTCCCTTCACTACGATTGAGAAAAAAGAAAACACGGTTGAAATAAAACCCGTCACGGGGAAGGAGGAAATAGAAGATATTGAGCTATATATAAAACAGCACGGCGTGCGCTGGGAAACGAAGTCGCTGCCGGATGTGCTCATCTGCGGATCCCCTCCTGCCGCCGGCGTTCCATTGCCTCAGGCGAAACGTAATTCGAATGAGTCACGAAGCGCCGACGAATCATCACGGGTCGGAGCGTAACGTTCTGCGATCCAGTGGCCCCACTTTCAACTTGATGTCCCATACTGTGAAGGTGATAAAATCCAAACTCTCTAACATCATCTGAAATGCTGCATTGCGTCAACGAGCATATTTGATGAACTATTATTTCAACCTCAGAATGAAACTATACCAGAAATTAGAAAAAACTTCTTTTTAATAATGACTATTATTTGTACATTTCTTTGGTAGTAGAAGATAAACTCCTAAAAACACTGATATATTCTGAATTATTGGAAGACCTATTAGGGTTATTCACATTAACGTGAAACCAGGATTGATATTACCTTGCTTTTAACATTTAATTACGTTTCGCAAAACTAACTAGTTTTACTTCTTCGCAAAAGAATTTCAGATTTTTTTAAAGTCCATAAATGCTGTAAATGAAGGGACAATTCAACATTAGTTTTCACTTAAATGTAAATTCCTGTAATTGGTCTTACAGTTATCCACAATATAATTTTGAGAATGCATATGATTCAGTGTAATATTTATTTCCTGCAATTACAATCCCACGAAACTACACGAACAAACGAACGAACAGTGAGCGTTACCTTCGCATTCCTTAACAAAAAAGGCCTAACATCATGTTTCGACGCTTTTACCGCCATAAATAATCACAAGAATAATTTTTTGTATATTTACGTATAGTCAAGTGTGAATAGAATATTTGGCACGGCAAGTTCGACAATACCTGATTTAAACGAGGATCACCAAATCACCAAAATATCACCGGTGCACATGCGTAAACGATGCAGTTTATCGTCCCAGACGTTACAAAGGACCATTTAGTGATTTCAAAGAGATGATACCAGAGGCAATAAACTAGTATTTAAAATAATATATTTAAATTTTCATCATTGCTATTTTATTTGTGTTGCGACAAGTGAACAAAAAGTGTATCTGAGTACAATAAATAAATACTCGCTTCTTCAAATAATGACACTAACCAGCGTTTTGGAGGATCTAACATTATATTGCTCCTGCACAGATAAAAAATTAAAATAAACATAAAATGTAATGAGCAAATATTATACAAAATAACGTCCAGGTGTCTCAGAATAAACGTAACAAATGCATAAAGAGCATTCAGGGGGATCAAATGTGATCACTTTTACCCCACACAAATGTGGTGGTGGTCTTATTTCGAGTCGACGACAGCTAAATTCTGTTTTGCGCGTAAGTAGAGAGAGCCAAGACTCTCTGGTTTCTTAAGGCCAGGTCACATCCGGATAAACCATTAGGGCCGTCCGGGCAGGAAAGTAGATGTTCCATCGTCTCTTCAGCACCGCAGGAGCACAGTCATTCTGGGCCAAGAACCCCCATTTTTGCATATTGTATTTGCATCTACCAAGACCCGTCCCTACACAGTTCGTTTAGAGATCTCCGTATGGTCCACAGTTGTTCGGAACCCCGAGGCATTCGTCCATCCACAGGTCAAGCCTTTCCTGCTCAGCTGGTAAATGTGATAGTAAATATCTCATTTAACATCACATTAAGTAACAGAAATGCAATTCAGAGCATCGGACTCCGCCATAGTAGGCACTAGTAGTGACACTGTCAAAGATACATTCTGTATGTTTGTTTGAAAATCTTGGTGGTTAATATTGGGTGATATCAGGTGAACCCGTGTGAGAACTCCGCACTTTGAAAATAATATCGTTTTAAAATCGAAAATTCCTTCGTATAAGAATACAACTTTATGCGGCCTGGCCCTGAATTCCGTGTTCCAGCGTTATAGACCTGGTATAGAACGAGAAAACCATTCATATATTGCCATGCATTGGTATTAAATTACTACAAAATCAAAAAGTCCCTTTAATTTTATAGTAGATTATTACCATCTTTTTCGCGAATTTAATTTTATATGTACTATTACGAGTTTCTGCATTTTTCTGAAAACCCATGCTAGGCTGCCAACGAAACTAAATCTTTAAAAAAGAAAAAAACGTTCAAAAATATTTCTTTCTGTAGATTCATTTAACAGAGAGATAATTCAAGTGCACCTGAATTATCTGTTCCCATGTGTCCCCCTTTACAACTTCGCCTCTCCCACCTATCCTCCACCGCCTGTTCTCACATCATCCTCACCCGTTCTCCCAAAATTCGTGCACGTACCGAATTTCCCTCGTGTCTCCACAAAACTCGTGTACTTCCAGGGTTACGACAACGTGTTTTAAGGGTTTAGAGAACGCATACGTGTTTAGCTATGCACGATTATAGTATGCGTTGAAATAACATACATTTTTTGTGTAGCAGCAGCATAAACGATCTTTTCTGTTGCAAGAAATTGCTCATAAAAAGGCATTTTACGGCACAGATGATGACGTGTTCGCTCTTAACGGCACGAATTATTGCATCATCACACATTCCGCCAATCGCAGCGAGAGAATCGCGGGGAGGTAGCTGTGAACGAAACAGCTGACTGACGTATTCTCGCGCAGATGTCAAATTCCTGAGATGTCATAAGATAGATGTTTCGCAAAATTAAATTTGATTCCCTTATAAATTTATAATGCTGTTATACCATACAAAATAACGTATGGAACTTGTTTAAAATGTTTTATGGCATTCGTAGAAAATTCTGGGTGGCAGGACTAAGAAATAATTCTTTATTTCTTCCAAAACACTTACAGGCTTTGTGTCGATGGGTTATTATTAGGGGTCGGATTTTAATGATGTCTTTTTTCTTTCGACTTGAGAAGAATGCCGTTTAGTATAGAAATTAATTTTATGTTAAAACAAGACATGAACATTTTATGTATTGACATTTTTTATGTCTTGTTTTGCATTTTTCTTCGATTTCGACTAATAAGTCATTTTGTTCGCCTTTCCGTTGATTTTAATCTCATTTAATGGTACTTGATTCATATAAGATAACTCAAAACAGAGATTTCCAGGTAAAAAGCTGTCCAAACCAAATGGTAGAAGGCTGAGTTCACGTGAACGAAGAGAAGTCTCGATTACATCAGTAACGAACCCAACACCATGAGTTGTTCATCTGAACAGATTTTGATAACATTTTTTACGTAATTTTTCTATGCTTTTAGGGCATTTTAAACACATTTTAAGATCATTATATTGATCATTTTTGGATATATTTTAAGTAATCAAAATCTGACCCCTAGTTATTGTATATTTCGCAAAAAAAAATCATATTACCTTACCGTATTATAAAGATAATGGGTTATTAAAATAACCTCGCAATAATATACAATACAAAAATTATGAAGTAGCGTTTTCGCAAACTTCATATGCAACGTCCATCCTTCCGGGTCTACTCATATTGAGACTATTGGACCTTCGAATGCACTTAGTGTCATTGATAAGAGCGTCGACCACATCCACCAGTGCTTCGCATGGCTTCGTCTCGAAGTTCACGGAGATTCGCTGAAGTCCTGTCCTCGAGGCACTAGCGCTCAGCCAACCGTTCTCCATGCCCTTGTTTATGAACAAACGGTGCAACAGCTCCGAGCCTCGCGTGTTGTCTTCCATAACAAGGCAATACTCGCCGCCATTGCACACACGGACGAAGCACGAAATGTCTGATGTTCACCGTAAAGATGATGACGTAATACGCCACGACAATGCTCTATAATTGGCAAATGTCGCCGCAGTTATGACCTACTGAGAAGGAGCTACAGAAGACAGTACGTATAAAAACACTATTCCAGAATGTGAACACTGGTACAAAAAGCAAAATATACACCCTAAATAACCTTTCAGTTGTCATTTTATATAATTTTCTTTTTAATGAAATATATCCATAGAGCTGGGACGAAAACATCCCACGAAAATTTGTGTCCGTTGCAAGCCACAACAAAAAATATAAACAATACTAGTATTTTCACCAATTCTTGTATTTGAAGATTCACTTCAAAATTAAATCTGAAATTTAATTAATAGAACGGTTAAATACAAAATAAAATAATGTATTGTATTCTATCTTATCTTCTTATTCTCAGTTCAAATTAATACATACAGAACTTCAGAATGGCGAATTTAACACATTTTTGTAAAAGAAAATCTTAAAAAAACATTTTATAAAGGAAATATCTAGTAATATATATTTTAAAAAATGTTCAGAAACATCAAAACTTCTGTAACGATTAGTTTGTACTACATCGTTGACACAAAAGCATGAACGCAGTCCATTAGAATATCTGGATCCTTCACGCATTTCCCGTTCCTTAAAACACGTGCCCTTAATTGGATATCAAACGGCGCAGTGATCGCCAGCAATTTCACCCCCAAAAGAAAAGAATAAAGCACGCGTGAAATGTGCTCGATTGCTCCTTGTTCTTCTCTCCGAATGGCCACCGCGAGGGTCGAGAAGAAGCCACAAACCCACCCAACACAGCGGATCCTGCGCTGTCCGCCGCCCCGACCGCACTCTTCAATTCGGCGGGAAAGAACCCGGAAACAGGGTGACAGCGGAGAAGCCACGGGTACATAAATCCTCAGCAACAGCGGCGGCCCAAAAACGCACGCTCGGAAGGTGGCGGCGACGGCGGCGGGGCGACGGCGGTGGGAGCGGGGGCGGCGGCGGCTTCAGCCGAGAACACGCGCCGTCTCCGCAGACAGTTGCGGCGGCGGCGAAG
>BOPP01000073.1:3857630-3873769 GCA_017312745.1 Gryllus bimaculatus | reverse complement strand
GGGCAGAACGGGGCAGAGTGGGACTGCGTGAGGCGGAGCAGAGCCGAAGCGGCCGAAACGAAGCGTGGTAGAACGGGGCGAGGCAGTGCGGAGTGGGGCAGAAGAGGGCTGACGGGCATAGAGTGGGGCTGAGTGGGGCGCAATGGAGCTGAGTGGGCAAACAGGGCTGAAGAGGGTGCGGATGGCCGAAGGGGATGTACGCGGAAAAAGGTGGCGGGGGTGGGGCAGACGTGGGAGGTTCTGTGCTTTGAATCAGCCGTACAGCGCGTGCCCTCCTCTCTTAGTGGCGTGGCCAGGAAGCCCCGACAGGCAGGCGTCCTTAAGAGCTGCTTGTGCAAAGAAAAGTGGATTGTAAATATTTAAAAACGCTACATTCATTATATTTTCATATTTCGCTTCGTACGCAAAATTCACATTTGCGAAGATTTTGTTTCTTCGCCTTTTCACGCGTCTAGCAATGCTTCTCTCTGTATACAGAGGCACGAATCCAAGAAAAAGTGGAAAGCAAAAGGTCGGGCGAGAGCTAGATGCACCTCAGGTTTAGTCAGGATCGCGAATCAACAATGTCTTCTTTACTCTCATGTTATGTCAAACAGGGAGACTTTTATGTTCTCACCAAATACTTGGAAAGTATATTCCCACTATATTTTGATCGACGTATTAAAATATAAGTGGGGTTTGGAAAATGGTAGCCATGTAAAATAATGCTTTAATAAAGTTCAGTAATGAGCATCACCGATTAAAGCTGATGAAAGAAAACGCGTAATGCATATTCACAGTCTTCTCGAGCCAGAATGATATCTATAATCAAACCACAAGTAAAAATAATAAAATCCAACATTATAAATAAAATTAGCAGCAACGTTTTTATGAAACAAATCTCAATGATTTCGATTTTCTATATATTTTTCACCACTAATCCGAACAATTCTCTATTTTATGCAAGAAATAAAGCAGTCTCAAAATGGATTACAGCTGTCGAAACACTTAATAACAACAAAAGAAAAGCAAGTTTCAACTTGTTTCGTAGTAGCGGCAAAAGTTTGAGAAAACTAGTGGAAATGAAATGCAAATAGAATTCGGTGAATTCAATTGTAACTGGTTGAACATAGTGTAATTAAAGCCCAATGAAAACTTCCATTGAAAGTAAAACGACATATTAGTGAAAGTCTCTCGACTCGTACTCCGCGAAGCCGTCTTACAACTTAGGATATCCTGGTAGTTTTTGCTCGCCTTCGTTGCAGGGAGTACGACTGTTTTGTAGTGGCTACCCTTCAAATTATCTTACCTGTGAAGCACACATTACCTTGTGCATTAAGTTCAATATATTTTGAATCGTATTTCATGCAAATAACATTACGATTTATTTTATTTTTTCCTATTTAGTATAAAGTAAATAGAAAATATATACTCACTAGCCAATGCTGTAATATTTACTTATCTTAATATGTGTTTCAATAATAATTTTTGGGGTCGTATTGCGTGACAACTCATATGTGTGTGTGTGTGTACAAATACATATTTGATTTGGGTATATACACGTACAATTATATACAGAAGAGAAAAGCACCGTTTATCTCTTCAGTTCAACCGTCAAGTATAAATTCAGAGAGTTGATTGCGTATTAAATGATACACAGATACTGGAGATGCATTGGACTGTTACATTGACAGTAGAGAAAAACCATGGATGACTGTCATGAATTAATGCTCTGAAAAATCTTGATAATATAACTGAGTGAATATGCGATTCAAATTCCTAGTCTAAATAGAATTGCCATAAATTAGGTATTTGTAAACTGCAAATGAAATATCGACCAAACGCACAGAACATGCCCCTATTACTTGATATTTCTCATGATTATTCGAATTTGAATTGCACATAAGAAGCCCGTGTAACAGCATGGAGCTCAATAGGGATCATGTATATTACTATTCTCTAATAGAATTCCCAAACAATTGGTTCATTTCCACGAACTGCCACCTGACAACACTGCATTCAAGGAAAGAACATCACCAGCAAGCAATTATCTTACGATATTCTTAAATTTACCAGGCGATAATTAATAGACCTCCTGTCTCAGATTTCAGTTAATGAATTTTAACAGGCGGATCTGAAGAAATTCTTTTTACATCTTTTCACTTTCTTTTCGATCGATCATAACATTTTTAACTTTTTAAAAACTACATGTGAATCCATTAAAGGCCAGAATTCTTGTGGGCTTAAATCATCTTATCACACAAGCTAACATTCTGACCATAGAAAAAAATTATTACGAGGTTGATAGAATATATTTATATAAACATTATACAAAATTGTTTGGCAGCTTTTTGTATCTAAATAAATTAATGTGTTGTTTAAAACTTACCAATTCGTACAGCATGTATTTAAAAAGCCCTTGTAGACAGAGGATCACAGAAAGTAACTCACCTGCAAAAACAGAAAAAAAGAGTTATTAAATATGAAACAGAACTAGCTATATTATAGTATTATGATATTAAGATGCCAAGATAAATTATATTTATTGGTTCATTGAATAGCAATAAAATTAAATTAGTTGAATTTTTTTCAAGCTTTTAAGTAAATGACTTACAATAGCATTAAATGAATTTTATGCTAAAAATGTTTTCTAAATAACGCTTAATTTATAAGATTTTAAGACAGGTTTTTCCAATTTATTATTACAATTTCTAACACACATGGTACAGATACATCACACAACTTAAAGGAATTCAAGAGACTACAACGAACACCAAGAAATACTAACAACAACTAATATATACGATGAACTTGAAATCATAAAGAATGAAGTTTGAATGAGGAAACTTGAACTGGATGTCGTTAAATTTCTGGTTTAACTGTAAGCTACTCCCAATAGTCAATACTTCCCAATTTTTCTAATTATATTTCCACTAGACAATTTCACTTTTGGAGAACAACATTTTATTTAGTCGTAAATAGGTTCATAGCTAGCATTCTTGCGGCTTAAACATATTGTTCAATCAACACACTTTATTATATTCTAAATGCAACATACTTTATCATCTCACTTTTTATATCACGATTTCTTGAACGTTTCTTCTCCTGAAACGAAATCCGTATAATCTAACATCACAGCAAAGTAACTAATGTTCCCATCGTTTGTAGTTCTAGATTTTATTTATAATTTATAGATTTTCTCAAATAATTCATAGCACTAGCTCAAATAAAAACAAAACTTGGGTAACTTCTTCAATGTGTATAAGATTTTCCGTGACAATTTGTAATAATAAAATGTTTCTCTAATATTAGTGAGAATTAAGAATAACTTTTTTCTTTATATTAAATCTTACATTTTTATTTTAAGCGTATTTTCATACAAAATAACGTTTTAGTATTAAATTCATTCCCATTGTCAGAAAACATTACTACAAAAAAAAGGGTTTATGATAAATAGACTTATGATATTAAAAAGACGAACTTTTACCTTTCAGTTGTGTTGATTATATTTATTAATAGAGGTTTAAAAACAAAACATACATGATAATGTAAGTAAAAGAGGTATTATTACTTTTATCTTTGTATTTATCCATTATATGTCCCGTAAAGGGCAGTTAACCTCGGCGCCGTTAAATTCCGGGGTTCCTAGTTGGTCATCCAACAAGGAACTTGCGATGTCTTGAATTCGCTAAGCCTTCGTGACTTCAAGTCACGACGCAGGTTTCGCGGTCGTGGTGTTTTTGTAGAGCCATCTCAACATTCATCTGGATGACATTGGGAAACCACGAAAACTCCGGTCAGGATGGCCGGCACGAAGATTGAACACGGGCCTCTTGAATGCGAATGTCAACGAATCAATGCGAATCAACGCTCCATGTCCTGAACCACTTAGCTACCTAATTATCATTATTATCATTATTATCATTATTATCATTATTACCATTATAATCATTATTATCATTATTATCATTATAATAATTATTATCATTATTATTATAAATTATTATAAATTATTATTAATATAGACTCGTCATTCTCCAAAATACATTACATACAACTTAATCAATACATACGCGCTCTGTAAAACTTTTTAAAGCTACACAGAGCAAACACGGCATTTGCGAATTTTCGCTAACTTAGGGAATCAGAAACAAAGCTGCCTGCACGGCCCGTGCGTATACAGCAAATATTTCAAAATAAACCCACACTAAATGAGATAGGATAGAGATCAGAACTCACAGGTTTCATTCATAACCCCACTCTTTTCCAAATGATTTGAATTGAGTTAATTTAAATGACGAGACTTGGATAGCACAGCCTGCCCTGTCCAAGCGCTCCATCTGATTACAGAATGGTACGACACACTGCAACAAATAAAACTCCAATCTGAGTTTCTTGAAAAAATCCACACCACATTTAACAGCACAGTATTTAGAATTCTACGTTCACAACAAAAAAGCATATTGAGTTGTCTTACATATTGTTATTCATTTAATTAAATTCTGTTTTAAATTAAATGTAGGAGTAAGTAAAACCACTGAAAAGGTTTAAATTCATGAAATTTGGAAATTATTTAAATGCTCCTGTTTTTTGTAATAGAAGTAAAGATACACAGATATACTTGTATTGACTAAAAAACTCGTAGGTTATGTAAAGTAAAGAGTAATAAGAATGATCATTAAACGAATTCGTTAGATAGCTTTTACTGGACTTCGTGAATCACCTTTAGAAGTTTGAGAGATACGAAGAATCGAATGGAAATAATTAAGTGTTCTTTAGTTCACACTTGATTCTTCACATAATGTTCAACCCCTAGCGCACTAATTGCACAGCATTCCAGCTCTATCCTAGATCCCGAGTGGAGAAATTCTATGGCTAGTATTAAGGATTCAAATAATAGAGCAGCAGCGAGAGGTAGCTAGTGGCCACTGCTCGACCGGCCAGTCCCATACCTTCCCACCCCATCTCAACTGCCGTCGTGGGCCCGTGCCTTTCCAACGTCGCCGCTTAATTAATATATAAATTCAGCCAAAGGCTATTGGAATTACCCGGAAAACCGTGCTGTAATGAGGGCTAATTGTGGCGAGGTCTCATTGCTCCCGTAGTGAACCGGGCTCTCTAATTAAGGCACTTCATATCCCTTAGCCTAATTGACGGCGGCGAGCGAGAGCCTATTAAGGCCGTTGCTCAGCGTTAATCGGACGTCGCGACGGCGTGGCGGTGGTGGTGACCGAGGCGGTGGCAGCGGCGGAGGCGTCAGTGACGGTGGAGGCGGTGACAGTGGGGTGAGCGGCGGGGCGGCGGGGCGGCGGGGCGGCGGGGCGGTTTTTCCGCATCGCATTCAACCATTACTCTGTTATTATCACCATTGTCCTTCATCATCATATACATATCAAATCGCAATGACTATTCTTGGAATACGCCAAAGAGTTGATACAGCGAATTATATAAAGAACTGTTTATGAATACAGCTATGGAATTCTTGGCGTTTCTATTATTGTTTTCATATAACCTCTGACGTGAATTTGTTCTGCCTACATTTATTTTGTTGAAGTATTTTGATTTGTTAAATACACAGTTCTTGTGACAGTAGTTTTTTTTCACTTTACTAAAAATCAAATTTATAAAAACCTTTCAATTATTTTGATTAACAAGTAAATATTTAACCATTTATAAAGACTGAAAAGTGCATCTGGAGAGTCGGCAATGTACCGGGTTGTTCAGTTACGTTAAGACGCGAATTAATATTGAAAGATTAGCACCTTACGTACAATTGTTTCAAAAAAGATTTGACAATTTTCAGAGAAAATATCTTTGCTACAACCAGAGTGCTACGCCCCCTGAATGGCAGCTGGGGAGAGGAAAATTTTCAATTTTACATGGAAGTACCAGTTTTTATCGCAGACAGAAGTGCAGAAAATATTCCACAATAATAGTTCTACTGTATATTACTAGGAAACTCCCGTTCCTCTTCTATCACGTAACATTCGGAAAGATTGTTTAAACAAAATTATTGTAAAGATTTCCATACAAAAGTTTCACTTAAGTTTTTCGATTCACATTCTTTAGTTCGTAATAGTTTTATTACCTCAACTGCAATTATATGTAGCATTTGGTTCCGCATCGAATCTAACGCTACAGATAATTTGTTTATAAAATTTCTTTGTGTTTTAAATTAATAAGTTTACATCAGGTTACATTATTTTATTCTCAAGTGACAATATTCTTGAGACAAACTCGATAATTTGATAAATTACTTTAAAAATATTTTAAGTAGCTAAATTTTCAAAAAAAGTATTATTTCATAATTCAAAAAACATTTTTAAAATCCTTTAAATGTATTTAAAAATAAATCTAGCATATTGAAATATTACATTAATTTATTATATATTGTTAATTGGCAGGGCTCTTAGGATTACAATTCCCCACACGCACAAATGAGAGTAAGAAAATGCGTTCGCAGGCTTCTGAAAATGCGTTCGTAGCTCCGAAGAAGTTTCACAGTATAGCTAGAGAGCTGTACAGTAAAGCTCTGAAGAAGGCCACATTAAGACGGCCGAAACGTCTGCACAATTGACCGAGACGCGGCTCATCCCGGATAGCCAATTATTGATGAAGTATTGACAGTAAGAAAAAAATGTATACCAGCATTATAAAAGTTCATTTTCGTTGCATGAAATCGTTCATAACATGACATTTTATGGTATAGATTATGACGTATTGGTCCACCAGTAATTGCTTAAACACACACACAAAATTGCAAAGCACGAATCGCGAGGCAATGACGATAAACCGCATAGCCGACCACATGATTTGAACTTGTCAAATACGTATGGCGTCACAACACAGACGTCACGTTGTCAACTACAAAAGTTTACTTCTTAAATGTGTGTCCAATATAATCATTTTTTAATTTGCGAATTTACAGATTTTTTAACAGTAGAGCAAATTTAGAAACAAATAAAGAATAATTTTGGGAACAAAATTCAGAAGTAAAGTAATCGCAGATTCGTTTCTCAGATTCTTACTCCCTGCTCTGCGAAAAAAGACTCGACGAATCAATTCATAGCGTTCGTCACATTTTATCATCGTACCGACGTACAAAATGATTCCTCTTATAACGTGCGTAAGAAAAGACTCAAGTCGAATACTGCAAACAAAACTTTAATTCGTGTTCCAAGAAAAATAGATCTGATTTCTACACAATCACATTCGAAGGGTAAGACAACACTTATATCATATGACTTTTGTTAAGTTATGTAATATTATAATGGAAAACACACACAAAATTATGAGTAATGGTTACGTTAAAATGTTTGAGTGATAACACAGACGTGTTACAGGCAAAATTTTGACAAGGCAGTGAAACTAAATGGTATGTTTCTACAATGATACATTTTCCGTTTATTGTTGAAAAATAATTAATTGTTTAAACAAGTGATTCGTTCATGCCATTTTAATTCCACAAATTCATATTTTCTTAAAATGTAACGTGACTATCAATATAACTGAATTAAATTTTGCCTACATTTATTTACGGTCATAGATTGACGAACTAGTTCACTCCATGGTTTACGCTCTTGCTAGCTAACGGAGCATAACCGCTATAAATACGTAATCACTTTGGCCTATTTGAGGGCAAAGTAATTGGCATCGCTGATATTTAATCCGGCTTGTTCTCACTTGCGGGTATCACGTCCTACCTTCCCCCATTAATTTCTCCCGCTTGTCGCTTGACCCACACCTATTCTATCATCGAAAATTAATATCGAGTCCTGGACCGTGTCAAATTTTCCTGGAAAATGCAAACACGCTACAGAGTATATCGTAGAATAATACGTAAACCAAAAAACGCCGAGGTAGTGGATATGAATCGAATTTTCAGTTTTAATCATATAACAAAGATATACACACAGGAAACAGCATTTTTAGTTTTCCACTTTCGTTTTTAAACCCTTATTTGCACTTCATCGCGGTTGTACATTTAACAAAGTTAGTCATCTTTCCATATTCAAGAAAAACCTACGAGTCTCTGAATAACAATAATTTAATTTCAATGTGTTCGATTCATGTAGAATTCATTATAGAGAATGATCTATCCTTAGATACAATTTTGTACCGACAACGATATACTTTTATCCTTTATTATTCATTATAGTTTATTTGTTGTGGTTTAGTGGTTTATATTTAGTTCATTCCACTTCACTACACTTCATGATGATGATGTGAATCAATGATGATGAAGTGAAATGATTGAGCAAGGTGGAATGTATGGCAAGGAAAACGTGAGAATCCTGAGAGGGAGTCTGCAGATAATTCGCTTTGTGTACCACAATTTTCGAATTTTCGAATTCGAATTTTGTTTATTTCAAATACTAAATATGTTTGTATCTCTTGAACCTTGCGTGATAGAAACTTTTTATAATAATTTTCGAAATCAGTATGAGAGTTTCCATTGCAATCACTTACTTTCATCCTGCAGTTATGAACTTTTTTCGTTCCTTAGTGTTATTAAAGAAATTCTCAAAAAATTCACGAATCGGATGTGCTATAAGCTTGAAGTCAGGTTTTTTCCATTCTCATTTTGAATATATTCCGGAAACATAAAAACCAATAAGCGAAGAATAAGGAGAACGTTTTTTTTCAGAATATAAAAGGGATGGGTTTCTTCAAGAATATATATAAAAAAGATGGAAACTAGGTCCTAGGGTGAATGGGATGTCTCCATAAAGCCTACTACTTTTGGTGTCTAAGAAGAGATAACACTCGCCTGGAGCAGAAACATCGATAATGACAGAGCTTTCGTTGTAATCAAAACGGAGAAGAAAAGAATTATATTTCCTCCAGTATGACTGATATTTCTCTATTAATTTTAAATCATTATGACTGTACTATTAACATTTTGTCACATTCGACCGTGTTTACGCAAAGAGAAATATGGTTACTACTTAGAAATTACTAATATTGTACTAATTGTTACTGTTTGTTTTACAGTACGCAAAACATACGTTATACGAATAATTGATGAGAAAATTTCAATTCATCACACCAAAACTAGGTTCAACCTGTGTTTAATCCTGTGTTGCAGAAAAATATTATATCACAGGTCGATGTTCTTGTTATTTCCTACATCAAGAAAGCAAATAAATACCACAGATGATTTGAAGGTAGATCAGTTCATTTGTTTCTTTGTTTTTCATGTCTTGGGAATTCATGCTGTATAAGAATTTAAAGAAACTAAACAGAGCGTGGGTGATTAATTATCAACTTTACTTGTCAACAATGAAAACAAAGAACTTTAAGAGTATTGGCAGTCGGTTTTCACCCTGATAAGGGACACTTTCTAAAATCTGTGGCCATCTTCATTGGAGACTAGTGGTACAATTCACATTTCATTTTTGACAAAACTTCAAAATCGGAAGGGCGAGTTGGCCGAAGAGTTCCTTGCCTCAACAGAAGGGAGCAAGCGAAGGGCCACTTGCCTCAATTCTGCCCTTCCCTCCATTTTATCCACCGCTAGGCAATTCGGCCGAAATATACCAACTCCGGCCCCAGCACACAATCTCGCTCACCCGCTGTCCGCACCCACTTCCCTTCCCCTCTCCCTCTCCCTCTCCCTCTCCCACCTCTTCCGTAGTGAGGTTCTCCACCTCCGCCTTTCCACCGCTTCCGCATTTCTTATCGACTGCCGAAAGCGGTCGCGAAAGAATCGAATTCTACTGTTCGCAGATGAGAAGATTTCTCCCGCTGGCGAGCACGCCTTACAAGGAGGCGGCGCCGAGAAGTTTTACGTCACACCGAAGGGAAGGATCTTTATTGCCGAGAATAAATGCAGCTCCGAGCGAACGCTGGGGACGACAGAGGCAGAGGATAATTCGCTTTATGCTTATGTAACAAGTTGCACAATTAACCCTTCATTCCAGACTAACTTCTATGACACGCGGAGGGCTTAGGACGCAGTCCTGACGTCAGCTCACCCGGGTAATTTTTCCCTTGAGTGTCTCCCGGCGGTAGAGAAGACCACTCAGACGATACGGTAATAAAAGCACCCTGAACGACCGCTTTCCGACTCCTTCCTAATCCTTTAAACGGCACACACCGGCGAACAAACACGGCCGTACAAGAAACTTCAGTTCCTTTCTTTAGAGGCTGTCGCTTTGAAACTAACAAAGAATGTCGCGGGAGCAGCCAAAACGACGAAACTTTGTACAAAAGCTATAGTGCATAATGTAGTTATTTATTGCAAAAGTAATGAGCATTGTAAATTCAAGTGTTTACTTACGTTGCATATTTCAGTTCTCTCATATGATACCTGAAGAATGTGATACTCATATTTTTCCACATTACTTTGAACTGGTTGGTGTAAACATGGCGTATTCGCAATGTTAGGTAGTGTACAAGGTTCAACGAACTGATGGATTCACCACTCTACATAATAAAAGCTGGCTATGAATGAGCGAATCTGCACACATCACTCAGGGAAAACAATAGTTAGATACGAGGTAAAAATGTTCTTCAATGTGATCTGTATTTAGATAACATTGTAAATAAAACATATTCAGTACTTCAAATTGACAGCTTTTCTTTGAGAAGTAAAGTTTGCACACTGAAACTTGGAAATAACGTAATATGCTAACAAAATTTACACTCGCTTTAAAAAACCATAATGGTCGATCTTTAATGATAGAAATGTAAATAATTAATTCCAAAAATTGTGTAGCACTTACTCCACTAAAACAGTGTAAACCGAAATTAATATGCGATGTTGTAGAAACAATTCCCAACTGCAACAAGAATAAAACACACTTATTTTTGTCAGCAATATTGAATCTCTTGTGGGATGTTCGCCCCGTCCGGGAAAGATTGTTGTGAGGAGGAAGATAAAGGAATGTTTGTCTCCACCTCTCAGTTCCTAATGTTTGTAAAGTTTGTAATTCATCAATTATGAAATATTCATGTTCATATATTAAAAATTAGCTTTATTATACAATTTATAGAGGGTCATATTAAACAATACATTTGTTCAAATGATTAGTGCAAACAAAATTAAAACACTGCAACTATTATTAACAATAAATACTCATTGTCCCCAAACCTTCAGAAACATATCGAAATAGAATATTGTGATGCAAAGAAATAGTCTTTGCTTTCATTCCGTTCCAACAGTGGATAAAGTGGTATACGCACTTCCTTTTTCTTTCTCAAAAACGATATTTTGTGCTCCAAAGCTTTGCTTACTCAAACGACCATGAATCAAAGAATACGTATACGTACCCAATTTTTTTTCTGCGAAACAGTTTACAGTTTTGCCAATAGTAAAAAACATAGTAGCGTCTTACACCCTGTCATGTCAATACTTTCGATGTCTAAAGTTTCTTTCAGTAAATGAAAGATACAGTCCAAAATACGTTTTTTTCGGAAGCAAGTGCTATTGGGAATATAATAAATATTTTCTTTATACTGATGCTTAACCGCAACGCAACTGAAACCGATAAAGACTAAGTCCACTTTTAAACTAATTATTTCCAAGAATAACCAAACCAGGAGAGATGGCTCAGGGTATCAACTGATGTCAATGCAGTCCCTCTGACCGATAGGTTCTATGTTCGAGTCCCTACGGTGGCAGGATTTTCGACACGAGCTTGTCACCTAGGTGGGATTCAGTCGCGGCCTAGAGAATTCTAGTGGCCGGCTGCTCTGATCGGTAGTTTTCCATAGTTCCTCCGATTAATATCAGGCGAATGCTGGAGCAGTCCGCTAACAAGCGGGAACTTATCTTCTTCCTTGTCCTTTCCTCCTCCTTAACACTCACGTACACGCACTACACTACCATATTTGGCGGGAGACCGATCAGGAAGCTTAGAACTTCTCCTGACTGGGATGCTGGTGGGAGACACATGGTAGAGGAAAACACCCGCTAGCCGTCGGTAGGTCGGCGCCGGATCTCGAAAAGCAGTGGGGACAAGCCACCGCCACCTCACGAGAAAAAACACGCACCACACTTATGGACCACAATAATTTTTGCGCAGAAACACCACCAACTAAGCGACGGCGACGGTAGGTGGGCGTCCGCGAGCCATCCGCACAGAGCTCCGCAGTGGCGAGGACGCGGCGAGGACGCGACGGGGTGCGGGTAGCCCGCAACCGCCCCTAATTTTGTTAGGTGGCGCTGTTTGGAAACCAAACTGCGGCGGCTGTAGCGGTGGCGCCAGGGGCAATGAGGATCGGAGGCTGGGGCGGCGGAGGGGTGATGGTGGTGGATGACAGCGGGTGGCTCGAGGATGGTCTAGAGGGCGGCAATGGGACGGGGGGTCGGAAGGGTGAAAAGATGGCGGGGGCGAGCAAGGGTTGCGGGTGGCCAAGAGCGGGTGAGTCGCATTAGGCAGCCGGAGTGCATGGGTTGACGGAAGAACGGGCGCGGGGGTATGCCGGCGCGCTGGGGGGATGGGCGGGCAGGTAGATTGGGCGGCTGGGGGGGAGATGAAAGAATCAGGGAGGTCGAGGCAGAATGGTAACAGGGTCGGTACCGGCGCATGAGCGTGCGCGTGTTTCAGCAGCGGAGGCTGCGGGGGGAAGATTTTGGTTGGAGGGGAATTGCGGGGAGATGGGGAAGTTCTCGACGAGAGGGGTGACAAGGCGGGTAAGGAGACGGCAGGACGCGGGGCCGCGAAGGGGTAGTGAAAACGCGGGTGAGGATTGGGGGCGTGGCGCGTGGAATCGTCGGCGGAGGCGGCGCGGAAAGATGATGGTTGGCGGAGCAGCGGGCGATGGAGCGACGGGGCGTGGCTGGAGACGACAGCTGGGCAGGGAGCGAGGTGTGCCCGGAAGGAAGATAGTGGCACGGACTAGGGAATGGAGCGCTTGGGACGCCGGGCCGGTTGGTGCGAGGGGGAGTGCTGGGTTACTGCGAGGAGAACGAGGGAGATGATGGTGTGGGGCAAAACCCGGGGAAGGGGGGTGGCGAACCGGCCTCGGGGGGGGAGGGCGTTGAAGAAGGGCGTGCGCCGTTTGGTTTGCAGCCTAATCCCATTTGGCGCGCGCCGCCGCCGCCTCCCGCGCCGTCAACTGACGCCCACATCCTGCCGGCGGACGCCAGCGATGTTGTTTTCACGCTGCAATGGCATCCTGCCCCACATCGAGAAAGAAGAGACTTTCGCAGAATTTGCACATAAGTAATGTGCGTTACAATCTGTGTATTACCGTTGACAGTGTAGTGGGTTAACGTCCTTTTCAGATCATATTAATACCGGAATTTTTTTCATAAATGTTGTTTTTTCATTTCAATTTCTCGGTTTCCAAAGTATCTCAATATGTCGACTGCTTCTAAAGGCTTTTTACGGAACCCTGAAATTCATCACTATGATTACAATGATACGAAATATTACGATTCTTTACTTTCATAATAAACAGAGAAATACAGAAGAAAAGTCAACATGTTTTTATAGGACAAAGTTATTTGGCACACGTGAGGCAAATATAAGTTTCACCTACTCTTATTTTACTGTATCTGCACTACTTATTTTACTAATCCTTCTTTTTTATCCCAGTATATTGCTCTTTGTAACCCTTTGTCTCTTCATGTTTATAAGTTAAGTCTAACGTTTCATTCTCAACTCAGTTCGTATCTTCCAACTTTGCATCTCACCTTATTAATTTAGTCTTCCAGCTAATTCGGATTTGGTGAAGTTTTAAGTTTTGTACTAAGGTCTCTAACCTTCTATTCTCATAACTCAAGCCGTCTCATGTTACATAATGTGCCATACTCAATACCCGGTACACCAGGCAGAGCTCACTGTGGATTGTTATAGCCCTTTTAGAAATTTTCTAATACTAAAAACCTGGGACGTTTCTTTTTTCACAAATTAATTCTTCCTTGAACTTTTAGCTTTCTTCATTTACAATGCAAACCACAACTGGTGAAAGTGCAGTTCTAGTTTGCAAGTTGAAACTGCTTTTTCCATTTTTCACATATTTTCTTTTTTGTTTGCT
The DNA here is from genome assembly GCA_017312745.1 of Gryllus bimaculatus. NCBI lineage: Eukaryota > Metazoa > Arthropoda > Insecta > Orthoptera > Gryllidae > Gryllus > Gryllus bimaculatus. The sequence goes on along the minus strand of BOPP01000073.1, from coordinate 3,859,801 downwards.
GCCATTCTTTTCGACATATTAAAGGTTTGTTCGACCATTATAACAGTTATTAACCACATCGTTTGTACAATATATTTATATATAGTGCTTCATATGCAATTATATTTCCTAAATATTGGAATCTGTTCACTTTTCGACCAACTAATTTGTGGTGGACAAAACAGACTTGCGGCTAGTTTTTATTGAGTCTCTCGTCATTCCATTGCTTTGCATTCCACCACAGCATAATGCAACATTATTATTTCTCTAGTCATCCCCTAATTACTTTCGCATTTATCCCGGTATTAAAAACCGCTACATAAATCTGCCCCGGGTAAATCGTCTGTGGAACAACTGCCTCTGGCATACGCCCCGAACACCAAGGCATACGCTAAATTATAAATTGATAATGCGTCATCGAAAGCTCAATGGAGTCACGTGCACTTTCTGCGAACACTAAGACATTATGTACTCGACTTACATTTTCTCAGAACTGGAAATCTCCTTTAGTCACTCTATGTCTCATAATTAGACCTCGCGATTTTAGACAGAAAACAGTTTGATTTCGGCACCTACAATAGGTAACAACACTTTGAAATTAAGAACTATTAGGCATGAAAAGTGACGTTTTAGACTTTTAAAATGCATTGCAAAATCATTAAATCAGGCATTACAAAACCATTAGGCATTAAACGCATGTTTCGGACATCTAAAATGACCACAAAAGGATTAATTTAAGCGTCCCCCGCAAGCACGCGGACGCGTGCTTTTCGGGAAATTCGGGAAAGTTTTAGCGTTTTGGTACAACACATTTAAAAAAAGAAATAAAAATATAAATCTTCAAAATTACTTATTTTAAGCAGTTTTAGGCAAAACATATCAAAATAAGCATGAACCTCTCTTTTAGGACATTTTAGGTACTATTCGATGAGTAAAAATTAAAAGTGTATTAAACAAATATTTCGAGGTTAGTTTCCGAGCAGAAAGGCACAAGCTGGCCACAATCACACAACTAACGAAAAAAATGTTACACAAAATGATGTAAGTCCTTACCGAACAACAAAACCAGGGAAAACGCCTCCCTGGTTTGGATAACCTGGAAAACGCCAGGGTATCTCCAACTCTTTATTCGTTATGGCTAATGTTCCAATCTGACTAATTCACTAAATGTTCACATTTTCCAAGATCTGTGGACAAAGTCCGAAGTAGAACAGAGTCGAAACATCGATCCAACTTTAGTCAAATGTAATGCACACTAGCCAACATGAAGGAACTAAGATAGGTGAAGACCGTTACGGTAAGGAAGAATAGCAGATACCATGTGATAAACAAGAATCACACGGCGGGTAGAAAGTTTCAAAGGCTACTAAGAGATAACGTAGTGTACTTTCGAGTTCCATTGAGTCTGGCTCACTTCACTACATTTCACTTAACGACTCGCTCAGTTGACGGCCGCACATGGTATGATTATTTCTCATTGATGGATGTGATAATGATACAAAACGTTGGGGTAGGGGCTGTGGAGGAATGAGAGGCTGCAAATACGTAAGAATCTGCCAGAAAAATTTAACGTTTCGAATAAGATTTCAACAGACGTGCAAGATAGGCGGTCTGACCACTACACTACGGGTCGCCCACGGTAGTAGCATCATTGTGACCCAGCGATGTAGTAATGGTATCACCGTGTCGTAGTGGTGTAGTAGGGCCATCATAGGTGGGTAGAAGTGGCATTGGGCCGTAACATAATGTTAGTCGCCACTTCGTGACGTAGTGGGGTATTAGAGTCATCGTGTCGTAGTGGGATCATTGTGTCGTAGTGGGATCATTGTGTCGTAGTGGGATCATTGTGTCGTAGTGGGATCATTGTGTCGTAATGGGATCATTGTGTCGTAGTGGGATCATTGTGTCGTAGTGAGATCATTGTGTCGTAGTGGAATAGAAGTGGAATCATCTTGTGATACTGGGGGTAGAGTAGAGACATCGTGTCGTAGTGACATCATCGTGTGGGTGGAAGTGGCGTCGTAGTGGAGTAGAAGTCGTTGCGTAGTGGTGTAGCAGTGGCGTCATCATGCCGTATTGGGGTAGTAGAGGGATCATCGTGTCGTAGTGGGCAAGAAGGAGCACCGTATCGCAGTGCGATAGCAGTGGCATCATCGTGTCGCAGTGGGGTAGTAGAGGGATCATCGTCGGAG
>BOPP01000073.1:3829511-3840378 GCA_017312745.1 Gryllus bimaculatus | reverse complement strand
CTCAACTTCTCGGCATGTTGCCGCGGCCGAGCGTCGGCGGGCTTCGACGGGCGAGCGGCGCAAAGGGACGGGCGGGGGTGTGGGGGGGGGCGGCGAAAGGAGGGGGACGGGATGTATTTTTCCGGTGTCATTAAAGGCTGTGGCACTGTAAACTAGCGCGCGCGAAAACCTGCAGTGCGCCGCCGGCCCACCGACAGCAGAGGCTCTGAGGAAGACGCGGGTTGACGGCGCGGGGCGGTGGGGCAGTGGGGCACATTCGCTCTTTCCCCATCCACTCACACTCGCCTGAGCGTTTGGCCATCTGCTGAATCGTTGAGTCTTTCGTTTAAAACGGACAATCAAGAAGGGCCTAACCGTCCAATTATGCTTCCGACGGGTTGAGGACCGGGGCGGGGGGCGGGGGGCAGTTGGACAAGTTGTGCACGTGCGAGCGACCGGCGAGACGCGAAACGGGGGCGGGCTGGCGGAGGGCTTCAAGACGGGCCGATGTGCTTTCTCCCCACCCTGGGCGCTGCTTCGCGTCGAAAAGGAGGAGTCGAGCGAATCCGTAATCTTGTAATTCACTGGCAGAACGTGCCGGGTCTTTTAGGAAGCTCTGCTTGATGATTGTTGGCGCCGTATCGCTCGAGCGGTAAAGCAATTAGAGCAGCGACCGAAGGTGAAATCAGCGGGTGGGGGGCACGCAGCAACACGCAGGCATACGAGCAACACGACTTAGATATTTGTCGGCCTGCCCATGTGTAGGGTGCAAGTTGGTGTACTCACGCTTGAGAGTTTTTGCGCGCGCTTGTATCCGTGTAGGTGCACTCATGTGTGTTTATGTACAACAGAAGCATTTCACTCCCGATTCTGTATAATATGGGCTGGTGCTTTTCGTATCGTAACAACATCGTAATTGCGACAAGGAGAGTGAAGAATTGGGATATGAAATAGTGTGGATAGCAGAGGAGCTCTCTTCTGTTGGAAATTAAAGAAGAAAATGTTAAATATTGGAATCAACATACAATAGTACTTTACGTAACAAAGGACGCAAAAAATGTGTTTCTCGCGCGAGTCCAGTTTCACGTCCGAGCGTAGCGAGGACGACAAAGAGACGAGTGCGGGAATCAGACCGCGCCTATGTTGAGTATACTACTTTTTAACGAAAAGCAATGCGTCAAGCAAAGGAATATGAATTAATATCAAGCTAGAAATACCAGATTCCAGTCAATGTCGTAACATTATTGTTTGTAAATACTTAACAAAGATGTCGTCAAGACAATAGACAATTGCGAATAGTTACAGATGTGCCGTACACGCTTCGCTGCGTTTCACACACTAAAAAAATACGTGTTTCGCACATGGTAAAAAAATGACAAACCGCGTTTCGCGCACGGCGTGTTGAAAATAATATTATGTACGCCACATTATACAGGAATATTGTATTAGAGCGGTTAATCTCTCAGAAAGCAGTTTTAAAATGTGATAATGGCTTACTTAAAAAATTAAAATGGTTCAAGATTACTGAAATAAATAACGTCTTGCAGACATTTTAACCATTGGAATCGCAAGACAATAATGGCATTCTAAAAGAACCATCGGAGTTAGAAATTCTCCTATCATTTAATAAGCTTTGATTGCTATTAAAATCTAAGAACAAAATGTTTTAATTGAATATAACTGTCGAATACGCTTTTGCATCTGACATACTTTAGTTTTAAAAGGAAGAAACTTCGCTTGCCTGCATAGTCTAAGAATCTGTAAACGCATTTTTGCGAGATGGAAAGCTCAAACGAAGTAAAAGCATCATTGAAAACAGAACAATATCGTATTTTTCAATGTGAACGGCGTAATACTGAGACCCAAGTTCTTCATCAATTGAGTACAGCCTCCAAAACTGGCTTTCTTCAAGCAATGGAAGAAATGACCGGCAAAGTTTTGTCCAGATGGCGAGACTGGATTAGACATGAATAAAATAATAAATAAAATCAATTGAGTCCTGCAGTCCGACTTCGACAGTTTCTTTTTACATTCTCTTTACACCATCGCACCTGTCCATGTTGTAATCATCACACGTTCATACATGGTTGTAAAGTTAAAATTGCTTGAACATGAAGGCAGTAATCTCTTTTGTGAAAGATGTCGGGAATTTTTTTCCATTCACATTCTCAGATCATTATCTCCTAGAAAATGAATTGTATTCTGAGTAGTTATTCTGGACTAGAATATCTGAATATATGATATTCTTTATATTGCAGACCTGAAACTATAATGACAACGAATGTACCTCGTAAGGGCGATGAAGTATGTGCTGGTTTTCAGATTACTCAAATCGTAATAGCGTATAATAGGATTTTTAATTAAATTACTCTGAATTACTCTAGGGATGTCAGAGGACTAGTTTTCAAAAATTTTAAGGCAAAAAATGAATGAGTTTGACCGAGGAGAGAAAAAAACGTGCACATGGGCCAGCAGGTTGATTGACAGGAAAATCCACGTCTCTAGAGGAGAAGGCTGGTACTCCTTACTCTCTTTTAAATCATCTATCCCTGACACCAATAGCTAGTCATCAAGTGACGGCAGCCTAGTAAGGAATGCACGTCTTGGCTAGCAGCACAATCTTTTCTTCCGTCTAGACGAATCCTTCGCTTTCAAGGTTGGTCTATGCGCGTCAGATCGACAAACGTACTCGCCTCCCACCCTTGTCCTTCCTAACTTTCTAAACTTACGTCGCCTTAGAAGTCATGTGCTCTCTCTCTCTCTTTCTCTCTCTCTCCCTTTCTCTCCCCTCTCTCTCACACACACACATAGAATACACGCCCTAGTATGCGTTCCAAGTGTCCTCTCGCAGACATTCACACTTTCCCGCAGTTCTTCTAACCTCTGAGTCGATGCGGCCGCGTTACTCCTCTCCACTGTCCACTCCCTCGCCACGCCCCGTTCACCCCCGTCGCCACCGCCAGCGGCGACGACATCCCCGAATTCAAGTCTCAGATTGTTCCTGTACGAGCGGGGCCGAAGCGTGCGAAAGGTTACTAGATGAGTGGCAGTTAGGTCGGCGCAGGGTGCCTGAAGAAACACGGGGACTGCTGGAGCGAGAAGAGAGCACGCCGTCGGAAGGGCCCGGTGGAGAAAGGAGAAGCGGAGAAGAGCCGAGCCACGGCGGAGGGAAGACGTCAGCGAAGCGTCGTGGGCGGAGGCGACCCGCCGTAGCCCACGCAGCGCAGGAGAGGACACGCGACCGGGTGCGGCCGGACGCTCCCATAGACGGCTGATGCAATTAGCTCGCGTCCTTAATTGGATTCCGTCTCACGGCGCCGCCGCCGCGGCGCGGGCGGTGGCGCCAAGTTGGCGCGGGGGCGGAGAGGGCGGCGGGCGGGGCGAAGTACGAGGCCAGGACCGAAGGGGCGGAATCCTTCGGACGAGCGGCGCCGTACGGCCCTTTAGGCATTAAGGCCTATTGCGCGACTCCAGACACTTTGTCGACCGGCGCGTCCGCGCCGGGGGTGGCGAGAATCGTGTGTTCTGCGAGGACGGACCCTACCTGCCCCCCTCCATCACACCCCGCGCCCGGTTCGCCCTCCCCGGCCCCGCGCCGGCGGCACTCGCCGGCTCCTCGGGGCCCGCTCTCCTCGTTAAGGCGTCATCGCAGGTCGCGGCGCGCTGCTCTTCCCTGCCTCGCCCTCCGCCCTTGGCCCTCTCCAGCCTCTCCATGGGGACGGCCGTCCCCTCCGACCCTCGCCCGACCCTTGGACCCGCGAGCCCGCCCCGCCGAAGGCACACCCGTGAAATCTCGCGCGCTCGATCGAAAACTTGTAACAAATGTCCCGGCGCCCGGCGACGACGCCGGGAACGACGGGGGGCGGTGAGGGCGGTGAGGACGGCGTGGACGGTGAGACGGACGGGCCGGCCGCCGCGGAGAACGTGTGAGTCACCAGGTCGGACGGCGCGTCCTCCGGCCGAGGACAGATCGCTTCCCGTGACTCCCTCGCCGTAGAACGACTGCATTTGCACGAATCGGATTGCTCGGAGGACGGGTCAGCTCGTAATCTCTCATCAGCATATCGATAAGGGAAATTTAAAAAAATGGAATCATGTATGCCACACAGTAATTAAGGTCGCTAAAATATCCTACAAGTCTAACATCTTTTCTGTTATAGTACATGACAGAGAATAAAGTTAGAAATTCTCACTGTCTGCAAATTAAAGATAAATTAATACCAAAATCGAATTAAGATTTTTTTTTTACATTGCTCTAACATTGTTAATTAGAATATATGATAAAAATAATTGTTTACATATCATTTTTCTACACAACAGTGTTCTTTTCATTTTTTAGTCATGCCTTTACATGTGTTTTAGAAATTACTTCTGAAGTAACTGGTTATTTCGGGCAAGGGGACAGAAGGTGCCACGGAGACATATCCATTGTTTAGTGGTCCACGCGTCGAATGTCAAACAAAATGGAATCATTAAATACGAGAAATATGAATTTCCGTTTTCCAACACTAAGTATTTCGCAGTAATTTGTCTTGATAGCAATGTGTAATGAGTCAACCACTCTTTATATTCTTGGATAAATTGTAAAAGTAATTTAGTTCGTCTCAATATTAAAAGACATGAATTTCTTTACTTGAATACTACAACTGGCAATAATTTCACACAAAGTACAACGTTACGACTCTCATATTTGAGGAACAGTAGCCGTGTTAGCAAGAAAATTTGCTTGTGGACAGATGTCCAAAATAATTTAATTGTCATTTCTAACACAACGAAAATTGCTCATTCTCTCCAGATGCTCCATTCCGCCTCCGTATCTTTCACACCTTCGTTCGCACACTTTGTTTCCTCTCGCCCCTCGCATTCCACCTCTTGGAATTATTTCCAGCTCACCAACTTCGACGATGCGAGTCTGAATGTGCGCCGTTATAATACAACATTAAATATGTGCGGCTTGTCCGCGGGTGGAAAGTTGCGAAGGAAGTTGTGCTGGAGTAGAAGAACATCACACCCGTTCCTTCACACTCGTACGCACGCGGCAACGGCATGACGGGCGGAAGGAAGGGAGGAAGTGCACAAGGCGGGCGCGGAGGACGGGTCTTGCTGCGAGAGTTAAGGCGATGATAGCCCGTCTGTGCGAACTCCCATCCCACCCGCCTCTACGCAGTGCGTCCTCGCCGCTGGCGGATACCGGAGGGGGGCATGGCTCCCAAAAGACCTAGTTTTCGTTTACCTCCCTTTATTTGGCAAAATTCATTGAAATATTTATTTATGTTCGAATTATGTAAATATTTAAACAATAATATTGTAAAATATCGTACCTACAGTACATAAACAATATACTAACAACTATGTTTATTATTTAACAAAAAACTACGACCCCCCCCCCCAAAAAAAAGATCGCCTGGATCCGCCCCGGTCCTCACTCAACGTAAAAGCTTCACCCCGACCTCATCCCCACTACGAAGGTATATCTTCTCTTCATACCCGTCAATTCACGAGATGCTGTACATCAGGACTAAACATGTATCTACACTCATAATTTAGCAAAGGCACTTCGTGGGCAGAACGAAATAATCTAGTTAATTCATTGTGAGGATATGTTGAGTACTTATACATTTAATAAAATATCAATATTTACTTATTAATATTTTTTTACATATTAGATTAACTTATTCCACATTACATTAGACTTATTAGATATTATTTTGCATCATTAGTCTTTTATTTACAACTTCGTATAGTGAATTAAATCAAAATAAATAAATAAATCTCTTTCTTTTGGATTTTTATTATCAGAAGACACACCTGCACGTTACAACAAGATGATATTCCTGCGCAAAACAAATAAACTCAATATACTTGAACTCAACATTCAGAGCATGCACTGGAATTGTTAACATTATGATCTGGACTTCTTGTGTTCATCATTACGATACGTTTGCTCTCATGTAACCTCGGATTATTCACAGCGGTACGGCTCTTCGAAAAGCATTTTTCATGATATCCGATTACGTGTAGAACCACTTTACTGTTAAATTTTATATTAGTTATGTGTATACAGAATGGAACAATTATGTGATAACACCCATTGAATCTTCTCAACCCTGCAAGATACAAAGATGCCGTTTGGACCGTCGATTGAATAAACAGGCGCTACTTGAGTACAGCATACTTCGTCTTTGCACTATTTTTTGCTACGAAGATGTAAGGTGTAAGGTCAACTTTTGTTTTTGTAAATGGAAATCTATACTACATTTTAGCGTATCAAAGCGGGTTAAAAAAGACAAATCCAAATGTGTGTATATCTTTGTATTTAAGCGAGTCATTTTTTAGAAATGGATATATTTTGTAACGTATTTTTGCATTGAAGCGGCGACTTTCCATTGGACCTTTCCTGCCAACGAAATGGGAAACATTGCAAGTCTGTCCTTCAGCCAAACGCGCTTATTTAATTGGGCACAGTAACAATTACTTTCTGCGATAATAATTTTACCGAAAGATGACTTCGTCCAAGGAAGACTCAGATTCCCCATAAGGTATTCCGGAAAGTTCTTGTTTCGTGACTCAAATACTATTGTTATCTTGACCACTTTGACAACATATTCTATTATACATTTTAAGTAAATAATACAAAAAACAAATGAACAATATCTTATTAATAATAAATTATTTGTAACTAACCCTCACGTACAAGAATTCTGTATGCATTTGAGTCTTCCATGGTTGGATTCATCTATCGCCAAAATTAATATCGAAGACTGTAGTTGAATTGTGCTCACATAAATGAGCCAGTTTATTCTGCAGATGGATTCGCAAAGTTCCCCATTTAGTTAGCAGGAAAGGTCGAATGGAAAATCTTCGCTTTAGTGGAATAATACGTTACAAAAACTCATCAATTTCTAAAAAATTGATATACTGATATTGATTCACTTAAATACAAAGATATACACATATTTGAAATCGTCGTATAAAGCCCGTTGTGATACGCTAAAATTTAACATAGTTTTTCCTTAAAAAAGCAAAGATCATCATATCTTCGTCGTAGTTGTTTCATCCTATACAAAATATTGTGTAAAAATTAGAGGACTGAAGATTACTTTTACATGAAACATTTTAACATTTTGTTCTATGCACACTTCAAAAGAATTCAAATTTTTTCGTTGAAATCACATGTTTAAAAAAACGCTTGTGAACGTAGTTACCAACGCATCGGGTTATAATTTATCAAAGATTCATGTTGGTTTTATCATTTAAATAGTGAACACATTTAGCATGGCGAAAATATATTCATATCAGTATTCAACAAAACAAATTATTTATGCAAACAAATGCAATGAAAGTACAAATGGCATTAAGAGAATCTTTGATTAGGTGTAATTAGCGGCAATGCGCTTTTATGAGAAATCTGTAATAAACCGCAAATCATAGCTGTAAATCAGAGTGAATGCAATGAAATTTTTACTGGTAAATATGCTTTCGCGAGAACCCGTGTTTGAAAGCGACCAGTTTGCTCTTTTGCATTCATTTCCGCATATATTTTAACAACGTTCCTGAATATTTGAAGTTACTTTTAGACTAATATTTACGAAGAAAGCATTTCAATTACACACCCCACCTTTTTAGCATACCATTTGTTCACTGGCCTAGCCATTCATCGATCTACATAGTCATTCATCGATCTACATGGAGAACATCAACAGGAATGTACACATTAGAAAACCATACAAGAATTTAATTTTTGTAATGTACCCGACTATTATCGAATATTTTTATCATATGGTTTTCTGAAAGAATTTGAGATTCTCTTTCACGACATCAGAAAGAGAGAGACTTTTCGCTAGGAAACGAAGTCAAATTTTCTTTATTACTTCCACAAATGCCAAGTCCCGATACGGGTCGTTTTCTTCACAATTAAAAATCAACGAATTACCTGGACAAACTTGTGGTTCCCCGCGCGAAGCAGAGGGTCCCGCTTTATGTTTAAGAGATGAAAGAAACTGGCGCTAAAAAGACTTCGTCAACATTTCGCAACTCAATTCACTTTGTTCCGCGCGGTCCTGCTCCCGACAGTCGCAGAGCTTTGCAGCACTCGAGCCACCGTGGGACCTTTCTACCTGAAGAGAGAAAGAAGGTCACATATTTGCCCCGTCTCTTTCATGTTCTGTTCGTAAAAGTGAGCACTGCAAGAGCAAAATACCTCACATCAAAGAAAGCTCAAGGCGACTGTTCTAAAGTAAGAAGAAACATTCGTTAAAAGTTTTAAACATCCCATTCATTGATTATCTTCAACTTTGCTGTCATAACAATTCGTTCATACAAATATTGTGATTATTTTAAAGAAATTCGTAGTTGTAACTATCTCCAGAAATTCAGTATATATGATATGGACTTTACTTCGTTTCATTCAATTATCACTCACGCTCTTCTCTTAGTATTGTTAGTATTAAAACTCTCATGTGAACAATCTAAAAAAGTATAGTACTAGAAAGTGCGTATACGATAAGAATATTCTTTCTGTATTACGAATGCACAGCGTTACATGGCGGACATTACCGGAGGCCAAATACAATCTGATTTAGGTGACACATATCCTTCCAGTGAAGCTCTACTATCTAAATTTTCTCATTACGTTTCAAAGAGTCATTATTTTTCAATGTAGGTGGTAATTGATTATACATGGTCCAATAAATACAAAAGTTATTATAGGGCACTTATTATTTTTTTCTTCAAACGGTTAGACGCCTTGCTATGTGTACGGTTGCTGTGAGATATTTACTCGGTTAAGTTTCTATAAAGAATATCTGAAGACCCTCAAAGAGATGTTGTAAGAGGAAAATATTTAATAATTTCTGCAAAGAAAATTACTATTGTTTTAAATAAGAAAGAATGGATAAATTTAATTCGCTCTTTTCTTCGCTATTAATGCAAGTCTTGAAGATACCACCCTGGTTATTGATTCCATAGAGTAATTTTGAGTTTATTAGAGCAGAGAATCCTTAACTAAAGAAAATCACAAAAACCACGTAGATAAAATATTCTTGCGTTTCTTCTTTACGTTCATTGGTTATTATCCATGATATGATTCTCACAATTCCTTTTCTTGCTTCTACGAATCAACACAATTCCCAGGAACGGTTTATATCTCTCACCGGCTTCTCGTTGTTTGGAAGGGCTCTGGACGGGAGGAGAGCAGAGCCGTGCCGCGAAGGGGGGCGGGTAAGCAGTGCGAGACTGTCTGCCCCCGCGAGCGCTCAAGACCAGGCTGGCAGAACGACCGCCAGGCGTCGTCCAAGTGGACAGGTGCGCCCGCCACCTCGACTTCTTCCCACGCGGGAGTAGCCCTCGCAAACAGAACGGGCGGTGCACGCTTGCACTCGAAATGAAAAGCGGCAGGGATAGCTCAGAGGAAGTATTGCTGTTGCGATACTACACAGCGCCGCTGACCGGGAGATCTTAGGGTTTGACACCCAACGGTGGCGGATTTTCGATACTAGCTACATAAACTATGTCCAATTCAGCATCAGTCTGGGGAAGAATTCTAGTAGTGATCGGTAGTTTTCTGTGGTTTCTCCCATCAATAACAGGGGAATGCCAGAGAAGTACACCAACCAACAGGCCACGGATCGCGCGCGGTTTCCTCCCTTTCCCTTGTTCGTTCATCTCCCCTTACAAACACACACTTACACGCACACTACCATACATTGCGGATGACCTCTCGGGAAATAAGAGACTGGGGCGAAGCCAGCAGGGAACCACATCTGGAGGAGACAGCCCCGCGAACGTTGAACGTGCGCGTTCGCGCAACGTTTCACGGACGTAAACGCAAACGAAAGAGATGAATCTAACTGCTTTATTCGGTGAAATTCACACCATTAAAAGCTACCGCTCTGAATAGAGTGAATACACAGATGCACAAACCTACAAACGTAATTTCAAGTACTATGTTTTAAAACATTTTCCTCAAATGTGCATTTCCGATTAAAATAATTCGTCAAAGTTTTCAATGACACCAATACTTTCGCAATTCGGTTCACTATTTGAGAATGTAAAAAAGGGTTACGTTGATCTCTTCTTTTCACCCAAGCGGTCTATCCCGCAGACTACGTGACAGTCCTGCATGGAGAGGCATGGGAGATGAAGTGAGTTACTGAGAAGACGTGACCACATCAATAATAAATGAAGCACGCTTTAATATATTCATGCATGCGTTTGACAGATACTGAATGAAAGAGACTTCCACGTTTACGACCGCCACTGAGCAAGAAGCAAGAACACGCAGGGAGATGAATGAACTTTTCACATTTACTTCACCCTTCTCTTTTTCGCTGCTGCGATCACATGTGAACGATTGCATTGGGAGTTCTCAAAATTGTATACTTTTTCAATACCTATTTTTCATGATGTAATGTGTTGCATACCTAATTTAATTACTGATGCTTGTATGAAAGTCATTGGAGTTATTTCTTCTCTATTTAACATAAACATAATTAGCGACGATCGTACTAGATAAAATTTGTTCCTAAACTTGGAGAAAACACCAGAGTTATGCATACATTTAAAATAAGAGTAATTAAAATATATTGATGATTCGTTCTCATAACTGGAGGTAAAGTGTAAAAAACTATACTATATTTAGATATTATTGAAACTGGACATTCCCGTGTTTTAGGTAGAATTACAATCCTACTGATGTTCTTTTTCGGAAGCATCAGAGGACGTGTCTACAGGCTTACGTTATTTTCTTGAAGCGATTGAATGCTGCGAGAAAGTTGGGAGACGCGGTGTCACAGCCCTCCGTCAACGTATCATCGCCGCCTCTTTCCAGACGAACGCTCGTAAGCGCGAAAAGCAACTGAAGGCGGCGACGTGGAGCACACGCGAGCCG
>BOPP01000073.1:3815453-3829486 GCA_017312745.1 Gryllus bimaculatus | reverse complement strand
GGCATTGAGAGTAGTTGGCGATGGACCCGCCACACCACAGCTGCTTTTGTCCCTACTTCCTATATGCGCTTAGCTTCCCTTCTGTCACACTTTTCCGACTATCTTCCATCTAGTTCCTTTGTCGCTAACGACTAAATCTCTGGCAGCTCCTTTCGCCATTAACTGCTGTTGTTACCACTACTACGATTGATCTTTTCATTGGTATTCTGATGTTCCTTGGCACTACGTAAAAACCCTCTCCGATGTACGTTGCCTATCATTGAGGTAACTTTCTCCCTCGTCAAATTCTCTAGAGGTTTCCGCTTGTGCCTAGCCATCCTAAGCTAATGTCCGAAAGCCACCAGCTCCACGCCAAAATTGTTGCGGTTGCTATGTCGCCACTTTTCAGTCCTCCCTCTTTCACCTCGTTCTTCGGAGTAACTCTCCTCCCACTCCCCCATATCGCTGGCGTTTCATTCACTACGGGTCTCCATCAGTCCTCCGTTCGGTTTCCATCAGGGAATTACCCATGCTGTGTCTTCGCAGCCTCCATCACTTAACCACGTCCCCTTCTTGTCTTGGCAGTGTCGTTTCGGGGCGCGTCGCTGTTGCGCCCCTGTGGCCTGTCTGTCACCCTGCAACTTATTGAGCGTCGGCCGCTCCTGTTTTGAACAGAGCCGCGCCGGCCACCGCCTTCTTCCGCCGAAGTCGTATTTGTTGTCAAAACTTTTCGCGGTCTTGGTTCTTGTGGCGGCGCCCGCCACCGACCAACGCGCGGTGAGGCGGCGAGCGCTGGCCGGCGGCGATTTTTTTATTTGTTCACGTGCGTCGTTGTCGGAATGACATTGCTCTTGGCGGGTATGCGATTCCGGACGTGCCGATTGTCACTACTGCTGGGTTATCTGTAGTGCCGTCCTGGAGCGTGACCAGACTAGGCGGAGGTTTGAAAGCCGCTCTATTAAGTAATTGGGAAGGGTCGCGATCAGATAGCGAGAGACTAGGTGTGCCGACTTTACGAATGTTGGCGTTTCATCAGGTGGATAGGGCGCGAGGGTAGAGAGAGGGGTGGTGAGCAGGGGAGATGTGGGCCCCCTGCCAAAGCGTAGCGTGCCGAACGGGCGTGTAAACGGGGTCCGGGGGGCTTGGGTCCGGCAAGGGTCTAAGGGCCGCAGGCGTCAGCCTCGGGTAGAGCGAGCCTGTCAGATCGGCGGTACGCTGTGCAGAGAACCAGAACAGCACGGAGCGATAATGTTTGATTTAGAGACTAACGAGAATACTATCGACTCACGCGGAACAGAAGGACGGGCGGGCGGGCAATTCGGAGCATGGCTGAGGACACATCAAAGAGCGCCGATGCTCAATGATCTCACGTTGGTGTCTAGAGACAAGGGTCTACACACAGGTTGGCACAGGGCTAGTGCGTGCGGCAGCCCGGGCGGCATAAGTGAGCGGGAGTGAGGAAGGCACAGGCAACACGGTTATGATCAAAACAGGGTAGCCGTTTAAGGTGCGTCCGCCTTTTAGGTTAACGGTCACAATGACAATGGGGCCGCGGGGTTGAGCGAGCGTGGCGATGAACGGGGGGATGGGGCGGGGAGACGATGGATCCGGGGTGAAACACGTGCCAAGGCGCGGCGGGAGAAGTGACCACGTGGCTAGGTCGTTGAGTTATACTCTGGCCTCGCGGCCTCATCTTTTGAGGGTGGAAATAGGCGGTGGTCGCTGGTGTTCGGGCTGGATTCGCTTATGCTGGTTATCTTTGGTGCGGAGTCCACCGTACTGCCCTCGGTAGCCGCGGGTGCTTTGTCTTAGTCTGTCTGAGCGGTTGCGCTTGCGGTTTTGGTTCGGGGCGGCTTCGCGATGTACCAGCAACGTCTAGCTTCGTCAGTTGGTCCTCCGCTCACGCGGCCGGGAGCGCCGCCGCTGCTCGGTGGCGCGGCCTCGCGTGGGTCATGTTGGGCGCCGGTCGTGGTACACGTGTCGCGTCGGGGCGGCCCGGTCGGCTGCAGGTTCGGGGCGTGGTACGGGCCATGTGCGAGGAGTTGGTGGCGGTAAGTTGTCTTGCGTGGGTTTACGGCGGCGTTGTCTGCGGGAATCTATCTGATTATTCATTCGGTGAATCTTGTGCGTTGTGTTGCCTAATTGTTGCGAATCCACTGGGGTAATCTAGAATGGACGGTGGGGTTATTGTGAGTGTGCGTATTCTTGGACATCGATGGCTAGGCTGGCGGGCTTGCGGGGCTTTGTAGGATGTGTTGAATGATTGGTGTGTGGGTGGGGTGGTGGGCAGTTGGAGCGATGTGTGGTATTTTAGGTTCGGGGATTCTCCTGCAGCGTGGCTGCGTAGTGGCTGAGCGTGGACGTGGCGCTGAAAGGTCGACCGTGTAAAGCGTATTTTATGCGGGAGTTGACTAGGCCGTGGCGTGGCGTGGATGGTTTTAGATATGGATCGGGTCGTCCGAGAATTACAAGAGCGGGGAAGGGGCAGTGGCAGTGGTTAGAAGAGCGGATGGGGAAGGAGGAAGGCGTGGGCGTAGCCCGTTGCGCGGATCGTCGCATGACCGGTTTCCGCTTGCAGGTGGTGGTTTAGCAAGTAGCGTACGACGGGGTTCACCCCTCGGCCGTTGGGATAGCCACACGGCCGCGCACCTTACTGTCATGAGCTGCACCGTTGCTTCTCACGTCGCAGGCCAGCGTTTAGTAAAGCAAATGCACTCTGCGACGTTTGCCAATTATGCGTGCAATCAAATCATCCTAGAAGGCACACTCCTCGGTAAATCCTGTCATCCCCCTAAATGGGCACACTAAGTCCTGGGACCCAAGCGCTCTCTGCTCGATATCCTAATGTTTTTTTTCCTTACTCAGTCCGGCATTTTTCACCAGCATTCCCTCGTTCTTCCTTGTTATAAAATCTTCCGTAGATTACTTGGATAAGTTCAGAAAAATCGATCATGAACAAAGTGTTGTGACGCGGATCGTTCACAGGTTTAACAGATGTAACGATCCTTACTTGTTGCTGCACAGTGTCCTGAAAGACACAGCTTCTGTTTCTTTTTGTCTAAGCTGTTCTTGGAGAGGCAGCCTTTGGTAATTACTGTAATCATACGACTCTTTTTCTTTCCACACCGTTACTGAGAAAAAGAATGCCACTGCTTTCTCTATATAATTGGTAGTTAAGATAAATATCACGTTGTCTTGGCAATTGTCTATTACTGTGGGTTTGAAAGGGGAATCCTTTGTTCCTTTTTCCCCTTTCCCCCTCCGATTTATATCCGTTGCTTTCTGCATGCCAATCTCCCGAAACTCGTCCCCAGTATCATCCTGATATCTCTAACTCATCCGAACTCATTCAACCCTCAAAACCGGACAGATCACCACCTTTCAGCCGTCGTCCTTGGTCAGCTCGCCTTCCCACCATCCTAAACCGATCACCCTCACCTGAAGTCAGAGAAATTGGGGCAACGTGCGAGAGCTTCTCCGACCGCCAGTTTGCTCGCTCCGGCGGCACCACGGAGTTCGATATCACCAACCGAAGAGTCACCACCTCCGACTCGCATCCCCGACGCCCGCTAACGCTGGTATTCTCCCCGTTTCCGCCCCCGCCCCTTTCCGCTATGCGCCACCGTTACCGTCCGCCCGCTACTTCCCCGCCTACTGGTACACTAGCCCACGATAGCGCCCTACCTCCCTCTACCACCCCCCCTACCGCTCTCTCTACCGACCCGCTGCTACATCCACCCCGCTACCATCCCCGCCTTCCGCCGCCACTACCACCCCCGCTTCAAACCATCTTCGCTCCCGCTTAACCGCCTCTCCGGCTACACCCCCGCTACCACTACCGATACCACCGCGCTACCGCACGCCCAGCTACGCACCCCCACTCACCACCCCGCTATCCCCCCACCCCGCTAACCACACCGATACCACCCCGCGCTAACCACCCAGCTACCACCCCGCACTTACCACGCGCCGCTACCAACCCTCCGCTACCAACCGATACCACCCGCGCTATCCACTGCCAGCTATCCTGACCCGCCACGTACCACCCGCTACACCCCGCTTACCACCCCATTACCCACCCCATACCACCCCGCAACACTTCCGTTAGCACCGGCAACAACGCCACCTCCAGCTTCTTAACGCCACCGGCGGCTTCCGCCCCCCACCTCTCCACCGGCCGGGCAGAGGTAAAAAATTGATCTTTGCTAACCGGAAGTTGACCGGGAACGAAGGATTGTATTTGCCGCGCGCCGCGTGCTTAACGCGGCGCCGTGCACGCGCCGGGGCGCGCGGGGGCGGGCGGGACGGTGCGAGCGCGTTCTTGGGGGGGAGATGCAGGGCCGCGAGGGGGTGTGAGTCGTTAGGGGGTAACCGGGAGCTCGTGTGGGCGGTCGCAAAGAGCAGGGCGCTGGGAGGAGCGGGTGCAAGGAACGGTTTCGTGCCCGCCGGAGCGATCTATCGAGGTCGGCTCAAGGAGAGGGAGGAGACTGGGCGTCAAACCACACGGGCAACAGTGGGGCAGAGTTTTGGAGATTGCAAGGAGGCGAAGGGAAAACCAGGGGGAGAGGAGGGAACGGAGGTGCCCAGCGTTGGCAAGTCGTCGACACGTGGTTGTTCGGGTGCTTTTTCGAGCAAGCACCCATTCTTCATACCGTAAACACAAGCGCTGCCTTCGGCAGGTGTTTTTAAAACCGCTTTTTTAGTAAATAATTTCCAAAAACTAATTATCCTATTATTTAAGTCGGTTATGTTATCTCCTATTGATGCTAACAGAAAGATATGTTAAACATCCATTCTTGCTATTTGGGTAAACGCCATGTTTCACGTTTCCGGAATGAGAGTTTTGTTGTCATCTCGGGTCCAGATATGTCCAAATTACACAATTCAAAATCATTGTTATACATCATTAGTTTTTGGAATGGCATTTAGTCTTATTCTGTGATAAACTATATAGTAACTTGTTATAACTGATTATATACGTGATGATTTAATTTGAGTGGAGAAAGCTTTTGGTGGCTTTGTTTATGGGAACTACTAGATTACATGCTATTAATATTAGGGAACTACTCCAACCCGGCAACCCAGCGGTGTGTGGACGAAAATGTTACGAACAATTGCTGTTGATTAGAACTATAACACCTGGAACAAAAAAGTTGGCTTCCTTCGGGTTATAACAGATGGTCAGTAAATTTATTAGTCTGGTATCCGCACGAGTTACACTAAGCCTACACGAAGGTAAACAGAGGTTTTAACTGAGAAACTGCGCGTTTTCCGAATGCTTGTGTCCTTTGCAAACAAGACATTGGCTCGAAGCAGTTTCGTTTCAAAGTCGAAAGCAAACATAAAGTGGAATTCTCAATGCGTACTTGCAAAAGGGTCTATATTTCATCTGAAGACTGCTTGTTGTAATTGTGCGAGAGTGAAAAAGTAGAGTTTCTGACATAGGAATAACGGAGGTTGACGTTACGTAAAGGTGTTCTCGTTTGCTCTTCAGTTCCGCAGAAGGAAAATGGAAATTGTTGAACATTTTTTAGGGTGGCAGCAAACCGGGAAATCAAAGAATGGATTTTAAATGGACACATTTCAATTAGCGAGATTCACCATATTTATTAATCTTGGCATGTGCTGGCTTTTATAAGCACCCGTATTCATGACACAATAATCTTGCCTAAAATTCGTATGGAAATAAGTCTGCAGAAGTCAGGTTTGTTTGTCACAAAACATTTGAATTCCAGCACATGTTTTAGATTTGTTTTTGTAAATTTGATTAACGCACGCAGTGATATATTAACACTTATTTAAAATCTGAAGAGGCAATTATCAGAAGTAATAATGGTTCAATAGTTTAAAGATTATTCTATTTATTCAAACTTTCTCAGTACTTTTTAAAAAATCCGATTCTATCATATTATCCGTTCCCATACTTACCCGCCAATCCGAAACAAACACCCAACTACCCTCCCCACCCATTCTATCTTGTTTTTATCCATCTTAACTACCATCCCCAACTATCCTATCCTCTTTGCCCACCTCAACTACTCTCCCCGCCCACCTGAACTACCCTCTCCGCCCATTTCAAACCTCGCCAATCCAATCGCCCTCCCAGCCCACCGTACCTACCCTCCCCACCTATTCCAACGATCCTCCTCGCTTAATCCACGTACCCTCTCTGCCCAGCCTTCCATATCTCGCGCCACGTCCCTTCCCCACCCCCGTCCCGCGTTGCTCAAAGCCGCCTCGCCCCATACCGCCCTACTTCGATTCACCTCACCCCGTCCCCTCACCCGTCGTTTTGTACGGCTCGCCCCGCTTTCCTCCTCTCCGCCGCGGTCCGTCCCGCTCGCCCTCCCGCTCCCGCGCTTGCCCGAACGCGTCGCCACCACCGCCGCTGGCTGGCTCTTGTCTTGTGAGCTCTCAAGTGACTTAGAGACAGCGCGAGGGGAATGCGCAGCGCGAGGGGGGTCTGAGGGTCTCGTCGCCCGCCCCCTGGGACGTGGCTTTGGCCTTACGCGTTCTCAGCACGTATGGACGCTAAGAACACAGAGAGCACGCCGCGTCCGCGCGTTTGTCCGTCCGTGCGGCAGCCCCTCCCCCCTCCCAGTGTCGCACGGAGGTATTTCCGACCGGTTCACTTTGTGCCCACACGCCAGTGTTTCGTTTGTGTGCGGCAACGTACTCGGGTATTCCGAACCTACGGCACGTTCTCTACGTCGTTAAGGCTGGTTAGTAGATTCCACTCGGTTCGAATCGATTGAGCGCAGTAATACAATCGTATGGCAGGTCACCCCAAGCAAGTTAGTCTTGCGCAGCGCTGACCGATTTCACCACTGTCAGGAATGAAACAAAACACTGCTGCTTACTCAGCAGCACTCGTGCTTTGCTTGCTAGTGAATAAACTGCTTTGTATCGTCAACACAGAGAAGGCAAAACGTTAAAGATTGGGTTTAATAGAAGCGACTCGATTGTTGCATTCGCGAAAATAATCCAATATCAATCCGTTATTTATAGAATCGTTTACAAATGAGAAATTAGCTACCTTCCTGTTTCATTCCTGCTTTTACGTCTATGAAAAAAATATACACATAAATTTTTGTAAGTACACACACGTCGCGTTGACGTCTTGCATTTCAAATACTACGTGATTTAAAGTGAACACCACATGCGTTCACACAACGTGGTGAGAGTCGTGCTTCTTGTCGTGAAAATAACTCCCGGCAGTAGTATTTTTTGTCACGATCAAGTTCAATGTTACACGTTACTAAGAAATGGCAGGCTCAGCATTTGTGTATTAATGCAGATTAGACAATAACGTTTTTGGCATATTATCCTACATGTTATCATAACAAGATATACATAACAAGATGTATACTTGACTGATTAAACATGAACAAACTCACATGGGTAAACGCACGCCATATAAGAATGGATTCGCGCATATATGGACCACGTTAAATCGTTAGTTGAAAATTTGATTATCAGGTGAAGTGAAATTTTGCGATACAAAAATAATTATATTCAACCATTACTAACCCGAGAGATGCCGCAAATAAGCAATAATTAACGAAACTACAAACAATATGTGCATTAACAAGCCACGTATTATCTCATATACTACACTGAAGCAGGGGTGAGATCATTTAGATGGTAAAATATTTCTATTGTCAACAAATCGATTTTTCTGTATAAATATAATAAATGTTCCTCCAAATTGAAAAACATTTATTTTGTTAAAATTAAACAAAGATATAAAAATAATTGGAAAAACTAGAAATTATCCTCACACGTTTTAATACATCCCTGCATTTTAATTTCCTATTTCAAAAAGCATCAGGCAATTGAAGAGACACAAATTTAAATATCAATGTACAGATGGTTTGTAATAGAAGTGATCCAAAACGACAAGTGGTCTACAATGCATTTTATATTATGTAACTTTATATCTTACACTAAAAACTCTCTGTACGAGAAATATGTTTTTGGTTATATTTGTAAAGGGTAGATACTGATAGTATCAAGATTATTTTGGTGAGTAAAAGTGGAAAAGTATATTTAAAATAACCAAATTTATAATCTCCTTTTCAAATAAAACTTGTATTTGTATACTGTCATACAGTTTGATGCCTTTCAATTCAAAAATAAAACTCTTGTGTTGACGGAACGATACTCATGTATTTTCCACATTCTTCGGCTGGTATTTCCTTCCAAATCCTGGAAAATTCGGGATCGAGTCGGGAGCTATCATCGAGTCTTTAGTTTTAGTACTTACGGTTGCAAATCTAAACGAAAATCCTCAGTGGGTCGTGGACAGACTACATTCAACGTTCAACTGTTTTCTTCGTCTGCAATGCCAATCATTTAACGAACAGAACCAGCCGTTCTTCCCTAGCGTTGTCTTGGACAGAAATCTCTCAAAGAAAGTTAGCTTCAAAGTTTGCGTTTCCGTGTGGCAATTTAGTTTGCTTTGTGTGCGAACTCCAGGCAAACAGAGTGAACGAAAAGCAACAGAATATCAACGCAGAATGGAATGCCCAGATGAATCTGCAGCGACGTCGCCTTTGTTACTACAGCTGTTTTCTCCTTACATTTAGAGATCCTTCAGTCTTCTTTCTGTTACATCCCCATCTTTATTTCATGGAAACCTGTTTTTATTACCTAAATTTGACAGATGCTCATTTTCCAACACAAACGTTTTCAATATGGCAGTTTCCCGAAAATAATTTTTTGTGTTGTCAACGAAAATACAGTTCACAGAGAGTTGCTCATGACCCATATCGTCGTTAGAATAAGTAATATTCATTTTTTTCTTCAATTAATAAATAAAGGGGGAAATGCTAAGCTTCACAATTCAATTCATTAAGGAGTATAATAGTCATTTGAAAGTGTTTTAATTATTTTAATATGGATTATGGGTTCTAAAATCAAGTTTAATATAATTTTTGAAATTAATTACAAATACGTAGTATAATTCCAGAATACCATTACATTACATTATCTGCATAAAGATTCACACACACACACACACACACACACACACACACACACACACACATATATATATATATATATATATGTTATCAGTAATATTCTCTTCCTAATGTCTGGTAATTAGTGAAGTTCAAGGTTACAGACGGCCGAAGTTAGTATAGGGCAGGGCATTCAGGTTGTGACATAGGACGTGATATGTGAGCACATGAGACGTGTGACGTAGATCGTAAGCACCCAGCGTGTGGGGCCATGAGCCTTGTGACATGAGAGGTGGGGCGTGAGGTCTGAGACGTGAGGCGTCAAGAGTGTAGTTTGGAGCGTGGGGTGTGAGGCGTGAAACCTGTAGCGTGTTGCGAAGGACGTGTGACGTGGAGCGGGCGGCTTGGTATGTGGGCGTGGGACGTGGGGTTTAGGACGTGTGTTATGGGTCGTCGGGCGTAGGGCGTAGAGCGTGGGACGGGGGAGGTGTGGCGTGTTGCATAGGACAGGGAACGTGCGTCGGGTGGCGCAAAACGTGGGACGTGTGGCGTGGGATTTAGTGCGTGAGGGGACGGGCATGAGACGTGGACGTGAGGCATCGCGCGTGTTGGCATAGGGCGTGGGCCGGCTTGGGAGTGAGGCGGTAGGCTGGGGGTTGATGGACGGTCTGGGATTTGAGACGCGAAGCGGCAGGTGTGAGACTGTTGGTGCTCATTTGAGCTTGAGAGCGTGAGGCGTCGTCACGGGACGTAGCGTGAAGCGCTGGTGCGGGCGTGAGCGTGGGGCGGTGAGCGTGGGGGTGAGCGTGGGAGTGTTGGGCGGGCACGGGCTGGGGCAGCGCGGCGCGATCGCGCCTCGCCGGCGCGGGGAGCGCGGCCGGTGAGGGGCAGCGGCCGCTAATAGAGCGATCTGAGCTCCGCGAGCGCGAGGAAACAGCGCAGTGCGGCAGCGGGCTGGCCAGCCGTGAAGCACCGACACCGCGTCCGACGCCCGCATTTCACACTAGCGCCACGCCGCGTCGCCCGCCCCGCTCTCTCGTTCCTTGGATGTCGTGCGCTGCGATCGTTGCGCCGCCCGCCCGCGCCCGTCCGCGCACGCCCGCCCGCCCGCCGCCCGCTCCCGCTCACGCTCGTCGCCTCGACCACTACAGCCTCCGTTCTGCACCTCGACGCGCATTAGAGAGCGGTTGCCAGTGCGCGATTTATTCAGGAATTGACCTAGAAATGGCACGCTTTGACATCGCCGCGGCTGATAACTGAATGCGCCATTCACGCGAGAAAACCACCTCCCCATCAAATTACAGGAAAGTAAATTGGCGTTTTCCAATTTTGCTCACATTACGTGCATGGGCAGTGGTGTTTGACGCCAAGAACTAATACAATGTGTGTTCATTTAGTTTTCCTTTTTGAAAAAGGCACCACATGCGTCTTTTTCCTGCTCTTACAAAATGCAGAAGTCGCTTTGAATCTCTGTTATTCCATCGTCGGAATTGCAATAAACGTAATGGTGTCCAATTGTACGGCTCCTTTTGGGAACTATGTTATTTTTATGGTTCAATAGTTCGTCTTCGGGTGCGCCAATCTGCCAAAAGTATTCGCTATTATAAAATATGACAATCATAGTTTAATTTTTTCTAATGCCTTTACATATACAATTATTCTCTACACAGGTATCCGATAACTTTTTTTGTAGGAATTCTTATTGCAGAGTGAACGAGTGAGTCGAAATATATGAGTTTCGGAGTTGTCAGTTCCGTGTAAATATAAACTTAAGCGTTTTCCGATGAGTTACGTTAATTTAAATTCTCACATCGGTGTTTTCCCACTCGCAATGGATATAACGACAAGCGAAACAATAGGCTGTCGAACAACGAACTTATGAAATATAACTCAATCCTCTGCTTCAACATTCCAGCAAAAAACACGCGTCCGACCAATAGCAAACTATGAAAACCAATCAGTGAGAAAGCGAATAAACCGCCACAGGTGCCACAGAACCAAAACAAAAAACACACTTCTAAGATTATTAAACAATTGGATTTTGCAGGAATTAACATGATCCAATGTTACTGAGAGAGAAATCAAACCTGTTTTCGCTGACCCAACTCGCAAAACCTAAGATGTCACTATTATGTTTTGCGAATGGAAAAAAAAGCCGACATTGTTATAGCTAGAAGCAAGGAAAGTAGCTCGTGAGCATTAATTCGAATATCTGCAGCAGTAAATACACCTCTAGCTCTCAAGAAACGCGTAGCAACTTCTGTTAGTTGATCTGTCCAGTGTTTAATCAATCTACTGAAATCCATTGCCGCTCAGATTTTTGTGATCGGAAAAATCTTCACTCCCTTTGTCCCGTTAAATATAGCATCGTTTTACATGCAAGCATTTTTACTTAAGCTATAATACTAAAAATCAAGAAAGAATAAGTAGAGTTTGAAACTAGGATCAGCTTAGTTCGACTATACAGCTTCTCTCTACTATTTCGAGGTTATGTATTTATAAATTAAAATAGCCATTAAGTAGCTCCCATATCCGAGATACTTTTGGAGGTGGATTCTAACTACCACACACTATATCTAATGATTCGCTTTTTTAAGGGTATTAATTTGTTAATTATAGTTACTTGTGATTCTTAAATTATGTATAGTTCATGATCCTGGATGCTTATGAATAACTATGAATTCATTCAAATTTTACCTATTCCAAGAATTTGAAACTAATGTTTCTGAAAAATCTTTAACCTGGTATGTAACTGCATGAACTTATGGGTTTAAAAGCTTGATAAGAGTCACACCACCCTTGCTGATCCGATCTACACATTTTAGTAAAATAAAAATCCTATTGATGTATTAAGTACCAAATTTTATTCTTTCCACTACTTATTGCCAATATCGATATGTAGGCATCCCCTTCATCCCATTATTAGAGGTCCGTATTGTCGAAACATACCGGCTTAAGGGTGTCGACTTTTACAATAAATTACAAAAAAAATATGACGTTTCTACGTTTAGGGACTCCTTTACAAAACATTCTAAAACGTAGATATTAAACCTGAAAAAAAAATGGCTGTGAAAAAAAATTTGAATAAAATAAAACAAAACTAGAACCTGGTATTTCGGCACCTTCCCATTATTTAAAATTATTTTCTACCTAATAAATACGCCACCATTCCTCGCGTTTTATGTATCGACAGATTTATAACCATTTATCATAAATACCTCGCAGGATGGAGGAAACCTTGCAAGCTAACCACCACTTTGCCTATAAAATATAACAAACAAATGGGTTTCTAAGTGTCTTGTTCAAGCACACCTCAAAGATACGGTGATCACAACACATGTCGATATCCCCTGATTTTATTGCACTTACAATCCTTCATATTGTGAATGCAGTGCCAACGGAATATTTTAACTTTTCTCGCACTAAAATTTCTCAACTTTGCCCTGATGTAGAAATATAACGCTCTTCCTACGCATTGCCTAAACACCCGTCGTTTTCGAAATATTACAAAGGCACTCCGGGCGCCAGAATCGTTCCAAATGCCCAGTAGAAGCCGCGGCCGGCGTCTCATTGGGCAACGGTTCCTTTGCATGGCATCCCAAGAAAGCCAGGGCCCTAAATACTGGCACGGGTACGAGTAATACTAACTCGCGGCGTCCCGTCTCGTCCCGCCCGCTGTGCCACGCTCCTGCTACAACGCGTATCCGCGGTAGCGAACTCACGCACGCTCACGCCACGGTGGACGTTATCAGCACCCACCCGCGCTTATACGGCCCAGCCGCTTCCGCCGTGCCGCCGCTCTGCTCTCGGCCTTCTGTGTAAAGTCGCACCCCTAGGGCGTGGGACAAACACCGCTCGGGCTCCGCCCCCTGCTAGCAATCTGCGTTCGCCTCACCTGCGCTTCAACAGCCCATGAGGCCACCACCATTACTTACCACTACGAGCAATGCGCGACTGTCCTCCCCGCTCTGCCCATCAGCTCGCCGCCTTCTCAGCACCCCCCACCTTCTCCCAGCATACTCCTTTCGCAAAAACCCCTTTCGCCTTCCCGACCTCCCCCTTCCAGGCCCTTCTTCCCGCACGGTGAGATTGCGTCACCTCCTCTCCCGCTAGCAATCCAACCCCAACATGCCCTCAGCGACCATAGCGCCGCCACCATTCCCGCAGCATACTCGTTTCACGACCCCCCTTAGCTGCCCGACCTTCCATCCGGTCTCTGGTCTCCCGCCCTACTGCCGCACCAACTTCGCATCCCGTCTCCGCGTCCCCGCCACCGTTCTACACCTCCTTAACGCGCTCCCGACAGCTCACTCTCTCGTCCTCAGCGATCCAATGGCGACGGCCCTAGGCGCCGGCCCCGACCACCGCCTGCCGCGTTTCCGCAATAACCGGGGGCCCCCCAAGCGGATAACAAATGCACGCGTTACAGATCCTAGACAAAGACATTATCCTACAAGAACCAAGGCCGATGGGATATTTCTCTTTCGCTGCCGCGCGCTGGTTTCATTTCAGCAGCTCCATATCCACGGCCAAATATCCGCAGATTATTTTACTTTTCATTTCCGCGGCTTCCCAGCTTTCGCCCGGCCCCGCCGCGCCATCCAGAGCCGCACCGCGCCTGTCGCGTCGCACAAACCGCTCCGACGTCGCGAAGGGGAGCGACGCAGGCGCGTGGGGCCGAGGCAGCCGGGGGTGGATATACTTAGCGGGACAGGTGGGCGGCTCGGTAGTTGGGCGGAATGAGCTCGCGGTCCCGGGTGGCGGTCAGCTGGTGGACGGCTCCGGGCCCGGGAAGTGTGGGTGCCGTGCCCCGCGTGGCCCTCCCTGACTTTGAATTCTATGTTGAGTAGATTTGAAATCCACTAAACAGCGGCCAGGCATCGTAAATAAGTCGCCGAGACTCGAACTCGGTCCAAGGGCCGAGCTTGGCCCCTGCCGTTGCCTCCTCCCCTGTGCGCCACGACGTCCCGACCCCGCCTGCCTCTGTTAGTTGTTGCCCACCCCATGGACGCCGGTGGCCCTCTTGGACACGCACTCGCCGTCCGTCGCTGGGTTTTCATAATCCAGTGAATCTTCACTTGCTCTCTGTTT
>BOPP01000073.1:3761739-3796320 GCA_017312745.1 Gryllus bimaculatus | reverse complement strand
AAGCGAGGGCTCGCTGGATAGCATCCTAGGAGTTTACAGCCTAAGGTTATTTTTGGCTCTGCTACGCTGTCTGTGTCAACTGCCAGAGCGCAAAATCCCGGAAGTTCATGCTCAACCCCTTCCTCCCCCGCAGCGCTTTCACCGACATAACGGTTCTGGCCCTCGTGTTAACGAGGCCACAATAGTTAAACGCCATTGCGAGAGTTTTAATTTTCGTATTATTTATGAGTTAATAATTCGAATGTAAGTAATGCTAATTAAGAATATTAATGTATATAAATTTATTTAACTAATTTATTCATGTAAAATTTCTGAGAGATTTGAATTATTTGGTCTTTCTCAAGAATGACGAAAATCACAAGGAAGATTAAGCAACTCTCTTACGCAAGTAACCACATTCATGACGGCTGTTACGTTAAGACACAAACGCAAGTGGCGCCATGTATACAATGCGACGCTGCTCAGTATCTACTAACAAAGAATACAAAACTCTGGGTGACATATGCATGGATCTCGAGAATGTCGCTACAAATCAATGAATCATGCATTTAGCAGGATAACGGTTTCTCAGAATCTGTTAATACTTTTCAACACAAATTTAATCCACACACTCAGTGAGAGAAAGAAACACGTTAATTATTTTACGGTCGCGGAATCAACGTCCGAAATCAAGTTTTAAAGTTTTAAATGTTTTGATGTCCCTCAAACATACAAAACTACTCATAGCGATAATGACATACAAATCTATTTTAGAAACTGCGTTACGGAATCGCTTTGTGATTCTCCCTCCCCAACTGCGTGGTATGCACAAAACGCTATGGGCTACAATTATTCTAATTATTCTTGGACGTGGGGTATTATTTCCCCTCAGGAAAACTGGCGGGCGGTGAGTCTGGTTCTGAATACGGCAACGTATTACGTTTCAGTGCCGGGAGCCACCACGTCGACACCTAGAATGATTTACGACCCAGCCTCTAAAGAATTTGGTCTCGTCACAGACTCAAATACTTTTAATCTCATCATCTGCCTCGGTCAGCGGTTGCTTATGTCGCAAAGTTTGTACTACTTTGGTGAAAGTGCTTTTTTGCCGCAATCTACCAACGTAGCTCAAGATATATTACTCTACTTATTTTTTCATACTCACCTACAAAAATATTTAGCCCGCTGTTGCCGAATTATAACTGGAGAGATTCTTAATAACTTTTCCCCAAATGGCTTGTACGCGAGAAAGTTATTAAAGAACACAATTTCCGTACATTGTGTGACTAAATAGCAGAATGGTATAGTGAACACAAAAATTATAGCTATTGCACGACGTGGTCCTGAAATATTCTTTCTGATTATCATGATAACAATCCTTGTTAACGTTAAATTTTATTTTCGCTGACTCAATTTAACAAAACAACTAAAATATTTTCTCACCTTCTTAGCAGTCTTGAGGTGTTTTATATTAAAATTAAGAAATCAAATGGTCGAGCCAAAAGGTAAGAAGAGAAAAATCCATATAGATTAGTTTTCCTGTAATAATATTTTACAAAGAATAGACAGATGACAAGGAACATGATTTACCCTTCGTAATATTACTTTTATCTGCGAGAAAATGTTATTTCTATTAGGAGATTATACTCAAACAAGTCATATGTGAATTCGTTCCTATTGCAACAGTTTGTTCAGGACACACATCAGCGTTGAATGAAGAATATGAGAAAATGGACTCTGAAAGGACAACCCTATCGGATTTAACACCACAAAGGTACGCCTGTAACGACAAAAATCAACATTACTTCGTTTAGTCAATCCTTAAAATTTCTTGACAATGGTTTTAGTGCATTTGATATTCTTTCCCCGCATTTGCTATTCCTTCGCCACATTTTATGGATTGTCCCAGATTCTAAAGCGCACAAAAACGCATTTCGATCTATTGAATTGTAGCGAATAGATTCCTCTCTGTTGATCCTGCAACTTTCCGATCGACTCTTTACATACAATCATTAGCCAATGCCAGGTACACAATGCTACGTCGGTGACGTATTGATCTAACACAAGCGCTGCACATTTGCAACATTGAAATGGAACATATGAAGAAAACTCCATTTCTCGTTTTATACGAATTTCGTACTCTTTTCAAAGTTGAAAACAGTTTAAATGCTGGGTTTTGTAATGTAAATAAATGAAATAAATGATTAATGCAAATATGTAATTCTGATTTGCCTTCAAATACTGTTCTAACTGTAAATGATTACATTTTTATTTATTGTTTTACAGTCAAAATGATATTGCACTATTAGGAGAGCTACGTTTAATGACCGAAAATTACACAAAAGTCCATCTCAGGATTTGTTTAGATGTGGTTCACCCAGAAGTTGATCACAATACTTGTTACATGCATATTCAGATTTTTAGAATCATGCATTCAAATTTAACAACTGATTTCAATGTCTCTAGTGCATAAATTGTAGGCTAATATACAATTGCAATAAATAGTAATAATAATAAATATTATTATTATAAAATAAGAATAAAGTTAAATAAGCATCAATTCAGCACGTCAAAAATATATTAATTTCATTGAATATGGAATTGCAAAGTGAAATAAAATCTTCTGACGTATGTATTGAACCACCCAATTTTCGGTCATTACTGACTTCAAGACTTCAAGGTGGGGAGAGGGGCCAGATTATCTTTGTAAACGTAAATTTCGCCTTTCAGATCTTAAACCATCGCTTAAATCAAACAAAAACAGCAGATAAATGTAACTGAGTCGGCGGCCTTCTTAATACAACCGTAATCCTCTCAATTATTGATTCGCATCTCCCCTCGAAAAACAAATTTAAACGCGCGCTGTGCCTAACCCGCACCAGCTTGCATTCGGACTTCCCCTTTAGCTACAACGTAATCCCAAACATCTTGAGCGCTCTAGAGTTAAACAATCGATTTTAGTTTTTAATAAGCGGGAGGCTCTGGGATGTGACGACCCGGGGAACCAATCTGCGACCCGTTCACCCGACCGAACGCGGCTCGCCGCCGCTGCCGCCGCCCCCTCCACCGCCGCCGGCCACCGCGCGCGTCGCTCCACGCGTGGAAGTGGGACCGGGGAGGGGGGATGGGTAGCAACCGAGGTTGGGAGTGCGTGGCGATGGGGCAAAGCATGTTGCACAGTGGCGCGTTTTGTTAAACTAGCTAGCCGAAAATCCGAGCATTGCATTCATCGAACGGCATTTGGTGAAATTGTGTAAATACACGTATGGTCTAGTTATTTAGTATTGCACGCCATTGCACCGGATCGGATCATTGCTAGTCACGGTCAAGCTCACACGAGACGTTAGTAAAATCAAGAGACGTAATTCACACGAATTAATGTTCCCATCAACTCTCATTCGACTCAATTCTACGCTGCGCCCGGCACAGTATGGCGCTTTGTTAAACTAACTGAACGAAACTCTATGGGTGGCATTCAGAGAACGGGTGCATTCAATGAACGTGATTTTGTGCAATTGGAGATAAGCATTGCTTAACACGTGTTAAATAACTTCACTAAATGCTTATTTATTTAAGCTTTCAGTGAAGTTATTTTGCGCGTGTTTTGCATAGCACATCTGTGTGAGATAGGATCATAGTATGGTAATGAGAAAACATGAACATATTGTTCTTCCCCCCTACACGTCACACATATTTTAATGTTCAAAGTTAAATAAATAATACAGAAAAACAAAGAATCGCATGTAGTGCTACGATGTAATTTTAGCGTTATGGATCGAATGGAAAAGAGTCAACATAAAGTGTGCGCTTGCACAGGAGAAACACGAAAGAAAAGGATGAGAACATTCAAAACAAATGTGTTCGGCCAGATCCAAAAACTACGTTCGTAATATCATTTATTCGCCTGCACTAGATATTAAAGTGCGCCAGGAGAGTCTCTTAGCACAGAGCCGAACCAGGAGTTGCCGCCGCCGCCGCCGCTTCAGCCCTCAGCTTTGCCCTCAGCTTTGCCGCCGTGCGGGGCACTAATGTCACGTGCGAGCCGCGGGCTCGCCCCTCCTCCATTGCTTCTTCGCTACCCATCGGACGGTCCGGAGCTACTTCGTGCTGGTGATACCAACATAATATTTTTGTTAATTGAATTTCGCCACAGAGTTTTTTTTAACAAAAGACAGTGTTTAGATCAATTAGATTTTTTAATCTAAAAATGTATGTCGTTAAAAACTCTGAGGCCAAATTCAATTAACAATATATGGTAGTGACTGTACCGACAATATACTTATTGATGTATACAACATAATATTTGTTAATAGTTCTCGCATCCGCCAACCATCCGGTTCGCCGTTCCGCACAAACGTACGCGTACCTACTGAGACACAAAAAAAAAACGACATTTACAACCTCATATTTTGAGGACATGGGCCACTGTACGCCGGGGCGACTGCGGGATGACGCGAGCGACAGACAAAACGCCATCCCGCCCGCAGGCAGGCAGCGGCGCGCGGCGGGGAGGCGAGAGAGACGCGTAGAGGGGACACGCGGACGGCGCTCTGGTCGGCGCCAGGCCTTCGGTTCCTCTGGTCGCTTTAATTCCTCCGCAAATTTGCCATTAAAACCCGTCAACATTTGGGGCCCTGTATTCCCGGTAATCAAAAGTAATGAGATAAAAATCTCTGTAATTTAGGGGGGTAGCAATCCGCGCAAATGGAAGTTAATTTGCGACCATTTAACCTTTTTAATTAATATCGCCGCCGTGATTTATGCGCAGACTTCGACAAGACCACCAACAGCTCATTACGGAGCGGGTGGCTGCGGGAGGATGTGGGCGTGGCCATGTGACCGGCCGTCGTAACTGCTCTGTCTGAGGCGAGGGCGAGGACCCCCGGTGGCGCGAACGTCATCATGCAAATACCACTCATATTTGGGATTTGAACGAGACAGACTACAGGAAAAGGAGGTGAGAGGCGGAAACCGGCCACAAAGTGCCAGATTAATTGGGGCACTAGTATATGGAATACTGTGATGCTGTAATGGTAGTGAGTCGCTCACTATGATTCGTACGCAGTTGTCTTCTTAGGCTCTGATTGTGGACGAATGTGTTTCGTGCTTCTCTAAATTATTTCGGTTTTTCAATTTCGCTTCAGGACATGTTGCATTGGTTTAGAATAATGACTGATTATTTCGTGATTTCAGGCACGTCAAAAGCTTAGTCCCGTAAGCGTAGTAAATGTTTTGTCGCGAGATGTGGTGGTAATCCCTCCCCCCAGGGTTAATTTTGGCGCAGACCCACACTCTCCAAGCATGACGCACTGCCCGCCCCACCCACTCAGTGCGCCAGTGGACTCCTGTCATTCATGGTAGTGTAGTGCATGTAAGTTTGAGTGTGAGTTTACCTTAAAGGAAAAGCATATTGCCTATGACTTCTTAAACTAAATAATAAAAGTACAGAATTATTTATAATGTTGATTTTTGCACGTTTCGTACTACTCTTTCATTTTCCATACTACAGTAAGGTGAATTGCATATGTAGAGTACATTGACACGCAAATGCATTCAGAAAATAAACAATTCAAAAAATATATATTTCAAATTCCATTAAATTTTGTCCTAATAATTTTTAAAATTCTCTTTTACGACAATAATTTATGCGAATATTAATTGCAATGAGGTTATACATAACGGGCAGTTCGTGTAGTAGAGGCAGGTCATATAAGAGCGACCTGGTTTCCAATGGTTAGTATTCAGAGCAATTCTATATTTTTGGTTTTTTGTGAAGCAATCTTGCGTACGAAGTGACATTTGTACCAAAAACGAATGCTATCTATACAAGCGAATGTGTAATTCTTGGTAGTTTTTTATCGTATACTACATTAAGGTATATATTACAATTTCAAAGTTCAACTTCCAAGCACCCGCGTGTGAAAGGCAGGAGAAATCTAGACTTAGTTTTAGTCATACATTTAAACCCTATGTTTTGCTTTTTCTTCATTTACTAACTTGAAACCAGAAATTACAGTCCGTACTACAAATAAGTTAATTTAGGAATATTTAAGTTAACCTATGAAATTTTGTAAAGCTTTGTATCATCTGAAATAGTTGAAATTAAAGTGAGGAAACCGATAATACGTTCGTCGAAATTTATAGCTAATTAAGAAAGATCCACGGAAACTTAGCCAATGCAGTGTGTGGAATGTAAAACTAGAATATATTTTTAACGAGACGCTATTAATCACGGTACTTAACTTCGCTTTTCCTATCTTTATGAATCTAAAGAAATGACTTTCTATTAAATTATACTTCTAACAAACTCTTTTTGGTATTTTATTTCGAATAGTTACATTTGCAGAAGATCTTAACACCGTCACGAAAATTTCGCTCGCTGTCGACGAGAATCCGAGAGAATGTCAAAGAGAAATATGCTAACAACACACAATAATATCGCTGTCTCATTTTTTCTGAACTTTACAAGTACATCTAAAATGAAATCTACATAGAATTCTTCGCTGACGAAAGACTCACGTAAGTCTTAAAGAAGAAAACTTTTCATTACTCATTTCGCATTACTATTCTGTCCCAGACGGAATTTACATATTTAAATATCTTTTCTCGCCACGTTTAAAATATTTCCCTGACAACCATAATTGGCATCCAGAAGCATACGACTGCGTTCAGGAGCTCCTCGCTCTTGCTCGTTAAATAGAATGGAGTGGTTATGGAAGGGGCCCGAGAAAAGTGGAAAAGAGCAAAAAGAGACGAACACGGGAATGAAAAGAGTAGACGGGTGAAATGGAAGGAGATTGCAAAGGAAACCACGACATCCGTACCTCACAACAGACGTCAACACTGTATATAAATTTATCAAAAGATATGATCCCATCAATACGAAATAGCCAGATAACGGATAGCAAATGTTAGCTCTCAGTCATAACGTTCGTTTTGAGATAATTAACACAAAGTTCTGTACAATCGATATCGCAATCATTATTTATCGCAATAATTTTGAAGAATAACTGTGATGAGATCAAGTGTCTTTTCATTGACGATAATGAAAAAAATTAAAAGAATGAAATACGAATCTAAATATTGGGACATGAAAGAAATGGTATTAAATATAATAATATTCATGAAACTGGAATAAATGCATACTGAAGAAACGACCAAATTATTAAAAATAGAATTTAAATTCAGACTTTTTTAATTAAAAACTGAAGCATTCTACGAACTAGAAATGTACACCACTAGCAATATTACCAGAAAGACTTCACTATTGCATCAAAACAATACAAACTGCCTGATCGAGACGCCTTGATTTACACACAAACATTATTGAAAACACATAACAGTAATAACAGAGTTTAGATAAACGTCATCTTCTTCTTTCCCCATTAACAGCTTCTTTGCCCGCCGGAATATCAGCGTTGTTATTTTTTTCATGTTTTTTTTGAATAGTACCAACTTTGCTTTCTCTCTACCGCACGATTTTCCAAAGAATTTACTTGGTTATTTTGATGGAGGATAATAGAAAAGGAGATAGCAACCTATTTTCCTAGTGACGGAATAATAGAAGGCGAGCTCACGGGACGTTCTTCGAACATGGAAAACACCCACGAATACGCTTAGCGCGGCTGATATTCCAGGGAGCGTGGCTTTTAGCGCGTGAAGCGAGTTGCCGCAGCGCGCAACACGGTAAAAAAGAAACAGGTGTACCGCAAGGCTGTTGGCAACGGTATGTAGTTTTAGCACAAAGAATTCGGTCAACACCAATCATGCGGGTCTTTGTTGTGCCTTTATGATAATTTATTGTCTCCTCGTTTCTATTTATAACCTAAGGTACATTTCCTGATACTTATTATTTTGGTTTGTGTTTCTATAAACTAGTAGCCTCCAGCAGCAAAATTGCTACTGAGCAAAACGGCACAAAATGGTTTTCCAAAAAGAAGCATGCACGCACACATTGTTAAAGAACAATACATCAAGTGCTCGTGTGTAAAACTGCAATAAATTATTTTAACATAAAACTTTACGAATACTGAGATAATATAGAATCTATGCACAATACAACAGTTCTTTATATACCAAGAATATCGGAAACGTTGCCGTTCCTTATCCCAACACGTGAATGGCCATTATTTATTGGTGGACGGCCTCGGAGCCTTCCACCTTTAAGCCTTCTTGTCACGTGGCATCGGTTGTGTCGGCAGCAGTGACCCTCAGAGTAAGAGAATTGCTTCAAAATTGCATGCAATTTATGTGAATAGTCAAAATAACACAAATATTTGAATTTTTCAGTCAAAATCAAAACCGTTTCATTGTTCTTGGATATTCCCACAATCTAAAGAAATTGCAGATACCTCACATGGTTGGAGGCTTCAGTACCTTCTTTCAATGTCTGTGTACATTTCAAATTAGTAATATAGGTTTGTATGATTGCTTTATTAAATTTTCAAAACTGCTTATTATTGACTCGTGAATTATCACGCATTCCGTATCAGTGAAGCAAAAAGGCGCAATGCAGAAATGAGAAACGGAGACATTGTATATTTCTTATCAGGACTACTAGACAATGCTCAGCTAAAATCATAAACCTCATCTAGTAGCGTCATCATATGCTTCTTAGCGGAGAAGGTTCAAATACCACAAAAATGTGAACTGCCTCATTATTTAAAATTTTGCATGAGGTGAGCGGGATTATAATCTCAAAACTCGAGATGAGAAAGCGAATGTGGCCGTTGCAGATCTGCTCTCTTGCGGATTTTATGAGCGACGGCATTTACGTTTGCAAAGGGTTACCCAATTTTTTCCCCAAATAACATTATTTCTCCGTAAGCAACGAGACTATACCATGTTAGAACGTCGAGATCACACTTGAATTTACTTTTCATGTGTAATCTTCCGAGAATAAAGGATTCAAAAGATATAGCGCAAATATACTACCCCTTAAAACATAACCGTTTCATTCACAAATTTCACACAGGTGCTGAGAATTGACAACTCTAAAATCATGATCAAAAGGCAAATTGAAGGAACTGCAAGAAACTACAGTGTCAAATTTTTAATTTCGTTATCCGGCGACAGCAATCAGTTCGCCAGAGGCCATCGAATTCTCCCACAAACGAAAAATTGCTTCGTTTTTGACTAGACCGCACGGATCACTCACGTGAAGATCAAACGGATACGCGTAGCAAGGCTGCTTCGAACGCCAGATGAGGTGGCGTGGGTCGTGGTTGGGAAAGAGGCGAACCAGGACTGTTGGTGGGCAAGATATTCCTCAAGCACTCGGTAAAAGAGTGGTGTATGAAATCTGGAGTTGTTGAGATAGAAGTATTGACTGATTAGTGATTCTGAACACATTAACTGTTAAGGTCATTAGTCTCGCGAGGGAAGAGGATTTTTTTCCTCGGAAGGAGACGATCTTCCCGCTCTGAACGTCGAAATGCGGCGCTGACCTACATAACGGTTTGCGAGTTCTTCCCAAACAAGGTATCACCCACCAGAGGGGCACAGTCCCAGCCGGGACGAGTTCTACGCTCACGACTGGTTTCCTGGCATATGTGGTAGTATAGTCCATGTGTGTGTAAGGGGTAAGAGTAGAACAAGGAAGGAGAAGGCGGGAGCGGACCGTGGTCCGATTGTTAGGCCACTGCTGCGGCACTTGCCTGGTGTTCATGGGAGATACCACAGAGACATACCGATCACTGAAGCCGGCCGCTAGAATTCGAGCGGCTGAATTTGACCTAGCTGTATACCTAGTACCCAAAGTCTTGCCACAATCGGAACTCAAACCCGAGGACTTCTCGATCAGAAACATTGCAGTGACATCGTTTCATGCCCTGAGCCATCTCTTCTGGTCCGTGAAGGTGGAGGAAGATGAAGAGGTTGAACAAGACAATAAGCAACCGCACTAAAAAGTGCAAATGTACTATCCCAAATATACTACCCCATCTAGTAAGACCGTCACTAATTTCTCACAAGTGCCCGGGATTTGGATCTTATAATCTCAAGATCAGAAGTCTAGCTCGGTACAACTGCAGTGTCAAAAATTTAATTAAACGAAAATATACAACCTTCCTAAAATCTAAACAAGCTCGTTCGTCACGAACTTTAAATAGGATGACCACGATTTCCATCTCGAAACTCAAGAACTCGAGGTGAGTTTGTGACTGCAGACAATTAGTCTCACAAATTTAAATAACGGTACCCAACAACTGCGGTCCAGTTCCTTAGATGTCATGGGTGGGACTAGACCACACGAACCACGTACCTGAAGAGCACTCGGGAATACACTTCGCTACGGCCACCTACGAATACGGTTGAGCTTTCGGGAAGCGCTGCTTTCAGCGCCGAGTGAGCGAGCGGGACGCGGCCGGACTGAACGGTAGACCAGGGCTGTCGGCGGCGAGAGCGTACCTCCAGCGCTGGGCAAAAGTCTAGTGCATGAAGACTAGAGCGGTGATGGTGGAAAATATAAGAACGCGACACAAGAAAATACACACGTAAGCTGCCGCGGCTCGATTCCATAAATGGCTATACGGGAGACGCCGCGTCGTTGGCTGAGAGGCCGACGTTTCGCCTGACCTGTCACAGGCTTTGGTCATAGCCCTGAGGAAGCCTGCGACATGTCTGGCAAAACGTCTGCCTCTCAACCAACGACGCAGTGCGGACCGGATAGCCAAGAATTTACACAAGAATATAAACATAGGAAGGGTAAATACACTATTTCATCGAAACCGACACCGGTTGTCACCAATGAAGCACTCGGTATTTTGAATCTAGAATGTCAAGATAGAAAGGCTAGTTCGAGACCAGTATCAAAAATTTAATTAAACGAAACCATGTTACTCTACTGAAACCTCAGACAGCTCCTGTCTCATGAATTTTGAAAAAGGGCGACCAAGAGTTTTATGTTAAAACGCAAGACGAGACTGGCACTCTGCAGGCAATCGCATTACCACACATTTCATTATCGCTACCAAACAACAGATCGCTAGATGTCACACTACGTTCGACCAGACCGCGCGAACCACGTACGTGAAGACCACTGGCGAATTCGCTAAGCACGGCTGATCTTCCGGGAAGCGCCGCTTTCAGCGCCGGGCGAGTGAGTTGGCGCGGTCGGGAAGAAAAAAACACAACAAAAAAAAAAGAAGCTGAACCGGGGCTGTTTGCGGTGCCGTCCAGTGCTCAGCTTGGAAGACGTGACGCACGGAGGGGGGGGGGACGGGTCTGACGGATGGTGTCCGGAGGGGCGACCGCCAGGCTCTACCGCCTAATGCTAGGGAATTAGTTGCTTGTAGCGTCGCTCATAGCGGGCTGGCCGGACGCGACCCGTCGCTGCTGCTGCCGCCGCCGCCAGCGCGGACGAAAGCGCCGGCGTGGAGCGGCGCGGCGCGGGGGAGGCTTAGCTTCCAGAGGCTGCCCGCCGCCAGCGCGGCCGCAAGGGCGGCTGCACTCCGAAAAGACAACGCGCGTGCCAAACCTGTTGCGCGGACAAGCCGTCGCCTCGGAAAGGAACGACATGGAAATGAAGATGCGTTCGAATGATGGCAATCTGATTACAATGCACAAAAATTGTAGATCACTCAATGGTAAAATATATTAACTAATAATACTCTTGTTTTGTGAATTGATATGATAGATAGTATATCAATTAAAATAATAATAATAATAACAAATATTAATCATTGACCTATAGGTCTTGTTTTACTCAAACGATTTTCCTAAAACATATTTATTACTCAATTCCAATTTTTTCGTATAGATCTCACATATATTTTTCGACTCTTATAATGTAATCAATTTAAATACTAATTCATCGAATTAATCTCAATTAATATTTACACGAGGGAACAGACTTTTTTATCGCTTTGCGGGTTCAATACCCCAAAAACACCCATTGTTATCCGAACACAAACCGGAAGAGATGGCTCAGGGCATCAACTGATGTCACTGCAGTCCCTCTGAGCGGGAGGTCTTAGTTTCGAGTCCCGACGGTGGCATCATTTTCGAAACTAGCCTATCAGCAACGTCGAATTCAGTCGCTGTTTGGAGGAGAATTCAAGCAGCTGGCTGCTCTGATTGGTAGTTTTCCATGGTTTCTCCAATACCAGGCGAGTGTCAGAGCAGTAACCAAACAAAAAGCCGTGACGCTACAGGGCCACGGACCCGCGCGATCTTCCCTACCTCTTCTTGTCCTATCCTCACCCTTTACACACACTTACAGTAACGCGCACTACACAAGCACACATGCCGGGAGACCGGTCGGGAGCTTAGAGTTTCTCTCACATGGGGCGGTGCCCCGCTGGTGGGAGATACCTCGTTGTTGAAAACCCCGCTAGCCGTCGGTAGGTCGGCGACGGATCTTCTCATACAGCGGGGGAAGACAATCTCCTAAGAAAAAATATGCACTACATTTACGGAAATAATTACCCTATTTGTTCCGCGCCCGGAATCACTAACAATCAATCAATCAATCAACCGAAGACAAGGAGGTTATACAATGCCTAGGTATTGTATAACGGCACTGAAATATTCATAAAGTAATTTTAAATAATTATCATTAAGCAAGTTTTAGAGTTTCATCATCAAGGAAATGTAAACGAACAAAAGAGCTGAAGTTTTAAGAGAGCTCCTACCATATTACTCAAAAGGCAACGAGCGTGAAAAACCTGTTGCACCAGCTCCTACGGAGACGGTGGGGCCGAAGTGAAAGGGGTCTCGAACCCAACCACTAGGCACCTAACGCCATATCACCGAACCCTTGCAGGAAAAGGAAGTAAAGATCGCGCGCGTTTCGTGGCCCGTTTGTTAAGATATTGCTCTGGCATTCGCCCAGAATTGATCAGAAAAAGCGTGGAAATCAACCGATCACAGCAGTCGAGCGCTAAAATTCTCCAGATAGCGACTGAACGCCTGCCACCATCGGGATTCGAACCTAGGACCTCTTAGTCAGAGGGACTCCAGTAACATCAGTTAATGCCACCTCTCCCAGTGCCACCACTCTCGCTCTTCCCCTCGTCCACACGTTCACATCATCCTCCGCATCGCCAGCCCACGCGCCGCCTACTCCGTCCTCCCTTCCCTGAGGTGCGCCCGCCGCCTTCAGTGCCATCTTCGTCCTGTTTCGCGTCGCCCGCGCCACTCTGCACTCTAGATAATGAGGGCTCTTTCGCCGCCGGTCATACAGCTTTTGACGCAACGCGACGCGACGCGACGCGACGCTTTGCCACGCCACGTCTTGGGGGCGGGGGTGGAGAGGGGAGGGTGCGCACCCCTCCACGGCCCGCAGCTTCGAAGGCGAAAAACGTGACGGACGTTGCCCGTTTTGTTCGGTCATCGCCGTGGCTATGATGTTTCTGCGAAAACAGCACGTTTCTACACGTGATATTACAGCTGCTGGAAATACCGATGTTTTTCTTTTCTAGATTAACTCAGGACGGAAAGATATGGGTGAGCCATTGCCGACTTCAGCGAATGAGCACCATTCACCAACTAGCGGGAATTTTAAATACAGCCACGTACCAAAATTATCACCTTGTTACAAGTCATTGAAATACATATATGAAATATTTCTTTTAAATGGATTAAAACAAAGATCTGCCATCTATTCAAATTAGTGTTGTTGCTCAGTGTTACAACTACAGTGAAAAATTCGTCACACTGGTTTCTGGCTGTTCTTATCTATAGTTTTTCGTGGTTCCACAGATCAATACAAGATGAATGCCGGAGAAGAACCTCACAAAAGCGCCACGGCGCGCTATATTTCCTTTCTCTTCCTTGTCCTTTCATCACCCCTTACATACCCTACATTTCCATGGTCTACACCACCACGCATGTCAGGGGACCGGTCAGGAGCTTGTCCCTGCTAGGGCGGTACCACGCTGGCGTGAGGTAACTGGTTGGGGAAACCTCGTTTGCCGACGGTAGGTCGGCGCCGGATCTCACCACCCAGCGGGCCTAATCATCGCCACCTCTCGATAAGAAAATACACTAAACTTACGGGACTAATAACCTTAGCATTTGACACGCCCAGTAACACTAATCAATCAATCAAAAGCGGGAGAAGTGGCAAGAGTGGGAGCGACGACGGTTGGGAGCGGGGGGCGGGAGCGGAGTAGGATACGAAGCGAGAAGAACTAGAGCAGCAGCGAGGTAAGGATCGGGGCTTCGCAGGAAGCAGGAGTAAGCGGTTGGTGTGGGGGCAACGGAAGCGAAAGCCGGGACGGGGCGGGAGTGGGGGCGGGAGCGGGGGCGGGAGCGACGTGGGAAGTCCGTGCTGCAGGATGATCGACCGTCAGGCACGGGCGTATCGCGTAGCATTCGCACGCGCTGACTTACGACGTTTGTGCTTCGCTTGTGACATACGGCCGCTTCAGAACCCCTCCGCGTCCGCCCCCGCGTCCGCCCCCGCCGCCACCACCGGCGCACGCACTGCCGACCGGCCTGGATGACCGCGCACGCCGCTACGCGAGGAAGGGCCGGATGACAGACGCCTCCGGCCACTCGCTTCGGCTCAAACGCCACTTATTGGCCCGCGCGTCTTACGCCTGCTGCACACGCTCATATTATCTATACATTTCCCTTCCATCAAAAGTATATTTTATAAGATCTAATTTTCGCGACATAAAATTCTGAGTTTTATTAAAAAAATCTAAAACCGAAAATTTATAAACTTATTTTACGCAATAACTAATCATGATTCGATATGCACGACGACAGCAACGCAGTGGGTGAGAGAACTGCGAAGCTGGAACGACAAAAAAATGCGCCATTTTACTGTTTGCGCCCGGACGTAGGTTAGGTTAGGTTCCTATAGTCTAAATGTACATCGCAAATACTAACGTTATTGGCAGTGGATGGTTGCTGAAAGCGCACTTCCAAGATGGATATCAAAATTACTCTCACTCGCATATTGTCACTGAGCTTATGTATTAGTACAATTGTAATACAAGTCGTGTGACCCTACAAGTAATATTCCTACAAGGCATCAACCACCAATGAAAAAAATGTGACCGCTTGCAATACCTCTTTTAAGAAACGTTTCATAATACGTTTTATGTACGTTTCATAAATCTCGTTTCCTAAAAAAATATCACTGTGTGCAACGAGCATTAGGCGCCGACTGCCTCGCATGGCCAGCGGTGTAGGCAGCGTTGGATTACCGCTCACGCGGACGCAGCACGTGCTGGATAGGTAGTCCACAAAAATGTTTAAGCAACAGCAATATAAAATTTATACGTTACAAAAGTTACGATTTATTTTTAATATCTTAAATTTATCGTGTTGAGCATTATACTAGCAGGAGCCATAAACCTTGGTGTTGCTTAGGCCCCTTAATATAGTAATCCGGCTCTGGGGATAGGAGGGCATTTATCTGTCCCACGATCCCGAGTCGAAATGCGGGTATGAGAACGAGATTAGATAGACTAGACTCCTTCAGAAGGGAAGATGTTGCTACGCGGTATGTTCAGCAACTGTTAAATTTTGGTAATAAATCCCTCTTCTTGAATTCTAGGGATTTGCACTACTAGTGTGATCCTAGATTTTGTTCTTATAACTAAATGTTTCCTCCCTGTATCATTATATATTATTATTATATATTATATATATCTCCACTCTTTTTGTTAAAAACAGTATATATTGCACAGTATTTTGTACCTGTATTTAGCAAGTATACTTCTCGTTACGAGCAATTGGCCTCGTCGCCGTTACATCCCGGGGTTCCGAATCTGTCACCCAAAACATAAACCGCGATGTCTCGAATTCGCTTAACTTTCGCGCCTTCACGTAGTTAACGGATTCGGCTAGCGACTGCGGTTTCGCGGTTGCGGCCTTTCAGTACAACCATCCCAGCATTCCCCTGGATGACCGAGGGAAACCACGAAAATCCCGGTCTGGATGGCGGACAAACGGGTGGAACCCCGGCCTCCCTAATGCGAAGTCAGTACGCTATCCACTGAGACACCTCGCTCGGTTATAGTACTGTACGTAAACGTAAATCTTTCTACAGATTATAATTTACATTGTGTTGCTTACGAATTTTTTTACAAGTCAATACACATTAAGATGGAATATTGATTAAATCGACGAGCCGAGTTTTGTTCTTGGTATTTGTATCAAAAACTACATGATTACCCAAATTTGCTTAAAAATTATATGCGCATTATTCTGTCAATGAAATTAAACATGCCGAACGCGAATGAATCGAATTATTTATCACGTATTTGTATTCCTACTTATGCACATTACCTCAAACAGAAAACGTATATTTCTTTCAACAATTATAACGATTTGAAAAAATTACAAAAGTTCAAGTCTCCCGGTAGTTGCTTCGAGAAATATCACGCCAGCAACAACCATCGTTATCTTATGTATTGTCTCTGCAAGTAGTGTCCGCAGAATCTCGCATAATACGTTCATGCGTCCTTGTTGATTGATTCATTGAGTGATTAGTATTTCCTAGCGTGTCAGTCCCTATGGTCATTAGACCCGTAAGTGTACTGCATGTTCTTAACATGGCATGTGGCGGTGTTCCTCCGCCGGTGGAATGTGAGGTCCGGCGGCGATCAACATG
This sequence comes from Gryllus bimaculatus, assembly GCA_017312745.1. NCBI lineage: Eukaryota > Metazoa > Arthropoda > Insecta > Orthoptera > Gryllidae > Gryllus > Gryllus bimaculatus. The sequence goes on along the minus strand of BOPP01000073.1, from coordinate 3,779,771 downwards.
TCAGCTTGCGGGAGACTTCCCCGCTCAGATACCTCCCAACGGCAGAGAACCACTACAGCCGGGACAACCTCTAATCTCACTACTGGGCTCACGACATGCGCGGTAGTGTAGTGAATGTAAGTGTGTGCACTTGGGGATGAGAATAGAAGGAAGAGGAAGGAAAGAGTGCGCGCTTGCTCCGATTGTTAGGGAATTGCTCCTGCATTCGCCAAGTGTTTATCGGAGAAACCATGGTAAACTACCGATAAGCGCAATCCTTCGTTCCAATTCTGCTTCTGACTACGTCTAAATTCGTTACAGCTAATTACGAAAATACGTCACGGTCGGGACACGAACCCTAGTAACATCAGGTGATCCCCTGAGCTACCTCAGCAGTCAGAATCAATGGACTTTGTATCGAAACACAATCTGTCTGTTCCGTTCTTATTAGTTTCGCCTTCCACCGACCCGATCTTTATGGCTTTATTCAACCAACAACTCACTAAGCTCTCAATGCATTTTCATTAACTCCGTTATTGAGAAGTTAAAAGCGAACGCGTTAAATTTTCGTAAAAAATGTCGTGTGTTAATAGGCATTCACATGGAGATCAACACCGGGGTGGTAGTGAAAAAAGTTAGCTATATTTTTCCGTTGCCTGAAAAAGAACAAAAGATCTGGAATTATTTCTCGATTCGAGCGCGCGAACAATTTTTCGGTAATGATTTACATTTATTTTCTTATCTTCCCTCCTATAGCTTACCAATAATGCTACAATAAATAAAAGTGAATTGCATCCACGACAGGAAATCCCGGCGGAAATGAATATGACAAAAACTGTTCTATCTAGTGTTATCAATGAAAGGTCATCTTAAAGGGGACATCACGAAATCCACAACAGATACATCAGTCAAACACTTGAAGACGAGAGTCTTTTTTCTAGCTAGATACCAAGTGTACTAGATATCAAATAACCATTCTGGGGAATAGCGTGGCCTTGCACGTTTGTTCACTTTTCTACTAGAAATAAGTTCGGTGACCTGCAAACCTTTTCCTGAAACTTGTGCACGTGGGGGAAATATTATTAGTAACATTTAAATCTCGGCTGTAACATTTCATCAGCAGAAATGAATGAAATACGGGAGATGAGAACATTTAGATATTAATAAAATGTATAAAGATTTTCGAAAGTCATTTATATGCTGACACTTCTAAAAATTTCTTGCCTTAGATGCAGTGTACATTAATAATCAGTATCGCCTTAGCAAGAATTTAGTGATGATCACAATAGTACCATTCGAATTCCTATCTAAAGTACCGGAAAGTTGGTGGTGTCAATCCTTTTAATTTTCACGACCGTTTTGTCTTTCTTCAATGAACTTCACGACAAAACCAAGGTTTCGAGCAACCTGCAACAGATGCCGGCCCGTGCCACTTGAGTCTCATAGGAATCCAAGCAAAGGGCTTTTATCGCGTCGGCCAGTGCCGCACGAGGGCGGGTGAGGGAGAGGGGCGGGGCGACCCGCAGGGAGCGGCCCGAGGCCGCGTGACTCTCACGTCTGTTCGCACGTGTGAACCGCCCAGCCCAATACGCCTCCGCGCGCGTCTTCTCGCTTTCGCCCCTCGTCCCGCGCGCCGCGCCCGATCCCGCTCCTCCTTCGCCCCGCCCCGCCCCGGCCCCCTCCGCGTGTCCTCCCTCCTCCTCTCTCGCCCCGCTCGCGCCCCGCTCCGCTCCACTGCCCACGCCGCCAGGCCTTTGGCGGCGACCCGTCCCCATATCCGCGCGCCTCCGGGCCTTGCGGCGACGCCGACGGGGCGGCTACGGCGGGCGCATCGCGGGGAGGGGAAGGAGGCGGCGGCAGGTGACGCGGCCCGCGATGCTGCCGCGCGAGGAAAACGCACCGCGGGGTTGGCGAGAGGGCGGCCAGGCGGGATGCGGAGCAACGCTCGACCCGCAGCGTCCCCTACTGCAGCCCGACCGCCGCCGCCCGCCCGTCCTCCGCCCCGCTCGCCGCCCTGCCGGCTCGTCTGCCGGCGGTCCTTTGCTTCGCGAACGGACCGGCCCTGTCCACCCTGGACACCCTGCAGGAAGGAGAAGCGGTGAGTAGAGGAGCGCGTTGTGGCGGGCAGGAGAGCGAGCTGAGGCGCGGGGAGAGCGGATGGCGGGCAGAGAGTGGGCGGCGGGCGGAGAGTGGCTGGCGGGAGGAAATCTCGCGAATGGCAGCGAGCGGCGCGAGAGGGCAGAGCAGCCAAGGAAAAGGACACGACGAAGATGCGAAGGCAAGGTGCATTAAGAAGAAGAAGACGAAGAAGAAGAAGAAGAAGGAGAAGAAGAAGAAGATACTGAAAGAAGAGAGTAAAATATTCGAAATACATCGGAAAAGCACTAAGCGCTATACTAATCTATTTAGCAAATCCTTGGGACTCCGGAAAAAGTTTAGAAATTGTGAAGGGAGGGAGAGAGAAAGAGAGCGAGAGAGATGGGGGGGGGGAGTACGAGACCAACGAGTACTTAGCAGTGGACCAAAGAAAGAAAATTAAATAGCAATGAAAATTACGAGATAGAAAACTATAGTGTAAGGAGAGAACGGAGTCAGCTGCAGCAGCAAACCAAACAAACAAACGAAGGGTGATATTAAGTCAGGGAGAAATGTGTAGAGACTCCCAGTAGAATTGCAAAAACAAGGTGGAAAACGTGCGTTCGATAAAGTTATATATTTGAAACAATGACACAAAACACGCAGGAAAGCTTCAGACAAAAAATAAAAATATGACATGGATAAATAATAACTTAGGTAAATGAGAATAATGAACATGAAAAATTGGTGACATGAACGGACATAAAGAAAATTATCAGATAAAGATCAACGTGAATTCATATACCCTTGAATCTATTGCTAGGCCGCAGGATTGAATTCCAAGTTGAAACTTATCTAATGCTCCCCTAAACATCCTTCACGTGATCTCTCTTTGGTTTGAATCCTACCTATCATCAACGTGGCAAAAGCGAGCAAAACTGTTAAGTCAAATGTTCAAGTGTTATCGATTGGTTTTGTTTGGGAAAGATAAAACGTTGAAAGTAAAATACACGGATGTAATAAATACGTGTTTTGTTGTTCGTTTATTGTGCCCAGTTTACAATATTTAATCTCATTATGGTTCTGATTTCATTGTATTGTGTGGAAATTGAGCGTTTCATCGATAAATATTGCAAGATGTTAAAACTAAGAGGAATTCACAAGGAAAACTAAAGAAATTCACAGAGCAAATGCTGAGATGGCCCCTTGTTTTACTTCTGGACGTAAATGTAACTTCACTATGCGCACGTTTTGTTGAACTCTCCTTTTACTTGTAGTGGTAGAAGTAGAGGTAACAGCGAGTTACTATTTTGTTAGGAATGCAGAAAAATCATATTTTCAATTCGTTTACCTTTGCGAATAAGTTTTCTATAACTCGGGAACCAAAATGTCTAGTTTTCTCAAATATTGCTAATCTCGCCCCCTTTTTTAATTTTTTTATCTTTAACTTTTACTCATCTTTCAACTATATATAGTTAAAATGATGGGAAGGGATTCCGGACCTCCATAAAACGTGCGTGGATAATCTTCTCCCACATACGTCACATACAGTTGTGCTTGTTTTTGACTCAATACATAAATACAATTTTCCCCAGATTTTTCATAAATAATTTCGTTCAGTTTTTGACGCAAACGGTATTAATTCACTATTCTACAGACATTAACCTTATTAACTTGATCTTCCAGTTAAAAATCCGCAATGTTTTGTGAAGGGACACAACATTATGTCCATTAAAGGTAAAACAATGATTTTGGTGCGACTGAAAGAAAAACGAAGTGAGGCTGGATTCACTATTGATATTTATGTAGCAGTAAATCCATAACGGCATTAGTTTTTTAATCAAACTCTTTCAAATGTGTTCCTCTTTATCAGTTAATTCACTGAATCACTTAATGTTTGGAAAACACTCGCATATAAACAAATCTCTATTTCCAAGAGAAAGCATTCAAACATACTATCTGGCAGCGGAACTGCACAGGTAGAGGAAATTAAGCCTTCCGTTTGTGAAAGCTTTGGAAATATACAAAACAAGATGACACATTGCCTTCAGTGTCGGTGATGGATGAATTGCACACCGATTTTCAGTTGACAGTCGGGTAGTTTTTCTCGAAAATATTACCGCCTGCCTCTATATGATTTGTTTAGCGACTTAGGTGTCTGAAAGGGAGGATAAAAATACGATGAAAGGCGTCATTAAAAGCAAAAAAAATCATTTCTAAATCAATCATTTCATAAAAATGCTTATTAAAATTAATTGCTCATGTGTAAAATCAACAAAATTTTATTTTATATTAATATCAATAACAAGAGATAGGCGTCATGATTTATGACTTCCACCAAATAGGTACACGGGTATTTAAAGCTTCGTAGTATTTCTAATAACCAGACATAAGTTAAGACTGTTCCAAATTACCACGATGATGTTACTTATACAATCGTAAGGTCAACCTGTCAGAAAATTCACTTTCAAAAATCGATTACGACACAACGATGTGAAAGTAACGAATGAACACCCCAAATACTTTCCTCGATATATGCAATGATGTTCTTGTATACAATTCTTCTATACAATCACATTAATAAAAACACCGTATTTCAGATCCTCTAATGTTACATGACGTAATCAGAATGCGATGCTTTTTGCTCATCCCTTGTCCTATGGATGAATTAGGTAATTAAACGGTGAACATAATCTCTTAATACGAGCGTATCTAATTTCCAATGGTAAATACATATGCAACTTTATTATACGGATCAAATGCACCTTATCCTCTACTCTAACTCGTGGAGACATATTCATACGTATCTCATACTTGAAAAATAAATATTTCATTGAACTACAGATCAATTAACAATATTATCAAAAAATTGAAAAACATTTTATAAAGACTATAAAAATCATTTTTGAAACCGACCCGCTTCTTTCTTCTTCAATTGTATTTAGATAGATCTACTTTACAACTCACTAGTTTTACAGTTAACTAAAAAAAATCGTTCTCATTTCAATGCGGTTTTCACCTTTTAGCTACTTTCTTAGATGTTACTCTGCTCAGATGTTTGACTGGATGGAACACGATGGTTTAAGATTTAATAACAAAAAATTGGAATACCTACATATTTATATAACATGCATCAAATCTTCCAATAAATAGCAAATTCCTTGTACCAGCTAATTGTTTTTGTTCGTCTAAAATTAATACTTCAACCAACTTTAGACCCTTGCGATTGGACTTGGATCTTTCATTGTAAACAATATTTTTCGTTGCGTACGTCGGTAAACACTTACGTCGGTAAATTTTCCTTAGCAATCAACCATACAAACAACGCTTTAAGAGTGGGTCCATAGCAACAGCCGCTAAAACGTGCGAGAGACCATTAAAAATCTTTTAGCGGACTTTCGGGTTTTAGTTTTTACCAGTGCTCATAAATTTTTAGATAAATATGTCGTTGCCACAAAACAAAATTTTTGGGAATAAATATAAACAAAATTTATTGTTGCGGTGTAGATATATTGAAATTACAGTTTTGAACATTCTACTGAATGTGATGCCATGTAAAGGCGTGACATTTATCTTCGTTAGAACTACTAGAAATCGATTCTGAATTTTTTGTTCCTTTTGACCAAATGGCTCCCTTGTCCTTTTTGGCCAATCTCGTTTGTTTTGTCCCCACGTCCTATTTGTCCCACTTATTCCGTTATCCCACTTGTTGCTTTTCCTCCTTTTCCGTTCCTGGATTGACTCATTTTGTTCCCAGTCCCACTTTGTCGCTCAGTCCCATTTTGTTCCATTGTCCCATTTTGACACTGTCCCATTTTGCTCCCTGTCTTATTTTGTCCCTCATCCCATTTTGTCGAATTTTCCCATATATTCGTTTGTCCTCTTCGTTCCATTAGTCCGTTTGCTGCAATTTCCAATTGTGTCCATTTGTTCCTGGTCCCATTTTGTTCCTTTGTCCCTATTGTCCAATTTGTCATTTCCTCACCCTTGTCTAATTTGCTTCCCTTTTCCCATTTTGTCCCTTTTCCCTTTCATAATATTAACCATTATTTCCCCATTGCCCCATTTTCCCTTGCCTTCTTCGTCCTCCTTTCCCCGTCTTGTCCCATTTGTTCCCCTTTGTCTCTTTGGTTCTTCCGCGCGCTGCGATTTTTATTTAAAACAGCACCAAGACCCTGTACCAACAACCCTTGCTACAGAACATTGGGAGTAATGAAAATTCTTAACTCATGAAACTATTAAATGTTCATTTTGAATAACTTGAATGAATATAAATAACGAAAAACATTGTATGTAAAAAGTCCTCTGTTAGCCTTTAAGATGACTTGTTACATAACTATTTCAAAAAATTATATATTACAGGAAAACGAGCAAGTTACGAAACGTCCAGTGAACAAGTTTTAAACAATGAAGAAAAATCATTGAAAAGTATATTTACACTTTTACAAGTATCGTTCGCGATGTTATACGTTTTATAGGACATAATTTCAGTAATAGAGAACAGCACTGTTTTCGATAACGGTCTCCACCGTCAAAACTTAGTAAGTCTCGTTTGGCCACGGACGTATTCGAACAAAGTCATTCACCAGCGCCGAATGGCCCGGTCGTCCGGGCCCCGCGTCGCGGCCAGACGGTCGGTCGCGTCCACTCGCCTCTCTTGCAAAATGCCTGACGATGTTGATGACGCTCTAAGCTAGTCGGATCCCCATTCTAGAGCCCATAAAATTGCACTCTAACAAGCTCCAGTCGGCCCGAAGAGGCAGCTCCGAGTGGTGATTAACCAAGAACGATCCGGGATTATTCTGGCTGGTCTTGAAGGGCGAGGACGAGGTGGGGAAGGGGCATGGGGAATGGGGCAAGGGGGAGTGAGAGTTGGCGGGTGCGACTATGCTCGCGCATACACTCATGAGCAGAGTGCTGCACGCTCCCTCGGTTCGTCGTGCCCCTCCACGCACGCAACTTCCCCGGCCTCCTCGCCCCCATCCTCTCGGTTCCGCCCGCACTCGCCTACAGGCCCCTCTCATCCCTCACCCGTTGTCTGCCCATTGTCAACCACTTTGCCATCACCCCTGCTTCCTCTGCAAATCTCACTCTTGTTTTTTCATACCTCGTGCCCTTCTACTCAGGACCGTCCCAGCCTGTTACCGGCCTCTCCCTCTATCCTCCCAACCCATCCTGTCTCGCTCAGATTTGTCCTCCGATGTTCCTAATCCATTCACGACCCACCTCCGGCAACGACCCTTCAAATCCACCACCGCCACGACCTCATTGTCCATTTTCAAGCCATCTCACCCACACCCTACTCCGTTGGCCCTGTCACATGCCTTCCCTGCCATCCCGCACCGCTCAACGTCGCTTCTCGTGTCGTTCCCGCCTTACCCCGCCGATTAGTCACCCTCCACTTGCCGTACTGTCATTTCCCCGCCGTTGCCCGCTCTGCCCCTCCCCCTCCCCACCCCTTCCCACCCCTCCCCGCCGCCCCCCAGCTCCGCTGTTCACGCGCTGAATGGCGCGCGTCCGGTGTGCCCTACCATTTTATTATCCGCTTTGTCTTCCGGCAATTTATTTTTTCCCCTTTGTGGCCTTCCTCCCGAGCCCCGCGTCCTGCTGCCCCGTCCCCTCTCGCGCTCCGTTATTCTGGTATTTCCTTTGCCTCGGTATTTTTCTCCTCGCACACATATTCTGCTAAATTACTCTTTCATTCTTCGTGAGTAACACCGCCCTGGCTTCACACAACCGGGCTGGTAGTTTACCACTTCCTCTGCAGTGTCGTACCTTGGTCAACAGTAGACCGCGCGACGACACCCCTACACGCAGAGATTGCAAGGGAGAGTCCATTACATTTGCTGGTTGGTGTGTTGTAACCGATCTCTTCCCGCAAACGAAAATAATGCCTATTGATGCGAAATACCTTTTCTTTTTTGCTATATTCCCAAATCGTATTTTCACTGCGTTGTTACGCGGCGCTTTTACGTTGAGATTGAGAATTTCATATGCTTCTTATAGCCTTAAACTATTAAACAATAGAACACATTTGAAGGATTGGAGGTCGTAAAGATCCAATTCAACATGAAACCCACAATACAGTATTTGAGGATTCGACACCGTTTCTCTAGGCCAAATCCGTCTACATTAAATTCATTATGATTCTGGGTCTGTATATGTCTCCAATCGATCATTTTTTCTGTTGCACCAAATCTCTTGTCTTAAAATCTCCCGAGTTCAATCGTTTTCGGATAGTCCAACTCATTGCAAGAAATTATTTCCAATGTTCGTTAAGATGGCATTAATACCTAAAGAACTTATGTTGCTGGGCTATCATCATTTTTCTCTCCAAAGATTTAATTATAAAATATTGTAATCATAATTATTACCCATGATTTAGTACATATGTTCCAGTATTAGCATTCTACGAATAGGAAAACAACATCTCTATGGCGTTCGTGTACATTTGTAGTGTTGTTGCGTAGTGGAATCGCTCAATGATGAAATTTCGGAGAGGAACATATTTGTTTATAAAAGTAATTATTATCAAACTGCATGATCGCTACATGAAGCCTACATGATAAACTATACCTCAGAATTAGTTCGAACGCAGCCTGGATAGACACCATATTATCGTATACGCATGCACGAGCGGTTAATACGTATTGCACATGTAATTAAGAAAAATGTATACGCAAGAGATTAAGAAAAATGTGTATAAACGTAAAGGACATGATAAGGTGAACAAGGGAAGCAGTTTTCCTGAATGAACCCTTGCTCTAAGATGCCCGCACTCGGCGATGGGCTGTGGAAAAAAAAACAACAACACACTAAACAAACACTGAATGCGCTCCTCTGAGGTCTGCAATCAAGTTGTTAGGGTTACTACTACTTCAGGCTGAGATGGGATTTGGAAGGACTAAAGGGCAAAGCTTTGCTGTTGTAGTGTCATAGAGAGTCACATTTAAGGAGGACAGGGGCACAAGGTACTGGCAAATAAATTATACTTTCCCTTAATAGTGCAAATTATGAAATTATCATTATTATTATATTATTTTAGTATTATTTATTATTACTATTATTATTTTTAGTATTATTTATTATTATTATTATTATTATTATTATTATTATTATTATTATTACTACTCAATAACCTTTTTAAATAATGAAGAATGAAGCCTAATGTTTTTCAACATTCAACACATGGAATGAAATTCTTCTTTTTTCTTTTTTTTTCCAATAGATGAAATCTTGTGATTAAATATCTACAATTTTAAAATGAAGCGATGAATATAAATATATCCTAACATGAAAGATATTTTTACCATTCCGCTAATACTGCAGCCAATTCTTCTTTCACATGCCTGCAGAGAGCATGGTTCGGAATTAAGCCGAGTGGTATTTGGAAATATCAAAGGTCAATCGCACACCATCGTCGCTCAACTCGAACTCTAAAGCGCTGATTCCAGCGGCCATGTTATGCTGTAAGCGCTTCCAAGGAACGAAAATCCCCAAAGGGATGGGGAATATTAATTTGGCGTAACACGAAGACACTATTGTCATTTATCTCAACGATAATAAGTGATCAAACTTGGTAGAAGGCATCAAATAAACCATATCCTTCAGCTATTTGTAAAAACCTAACCGCATATTTTTACACGAGTACGTAATGGATTACGCAAAATTACGAACACGGGTACCCAAAAGCTGAAATATTGTATTTGGCGATCTGTATTACATAATCCATGTGCATTGTGTGATTTTATTAATAGAAATTGTTAACGCATGTGCAGTAAAATACATAGTTTGTACGATAAAACGTGCACTAATAATCGTAGTAGTTTATCTTACAAGTGACTAAAATATATCATTACAAGCAAGTTTTCCCATTATTCACGGCATGAGAGTATAATTTACTGCGCACATAATAGTATTTTATCCACGTGTTATAAATATCTTATCTTGGGCAGATCTTGTTTTTAACATTTTGACTTGTCTAACAGTATGTTTAAATTAGTGATTTTATATTGTAATTGGCAACATCCTTTATAAGATCAAACTATTATTATTATTATTATTATTATTATTATTATTATTATTATTATTATTATATAATGGGTTTTCTGGTAATACAAAACACAAAATGTATGCATACTTAAGTACTTTCTAAATTACACAAAACAAACAGAAAATATGTAAAATAAAAACTCATGATAGTGCTTAAATTTGCCCCATACGAGCATTTTCTAATTTTCAAAAACAGATTGCGCCCGTCAGAGCTTAAAATGGATTCCCTTGAGCTGAATAAACCATTCTACTTCTTAGACGTAAATTACCAAAGGATTTTTCAAAAAATACCAGATGTAAATGGCATAAAATACGTACATAGAATACACGATGTTGATTACAAGAATCAGCCTAATATTCTGACTGCCTAGCCAGTAAAGATCTAAGCTGAAGGGCCATGCTTCCCTCTAAATCGAACCTCGGCAGCATCGTTGGCTAAAAGGTTGTAGGTTTTGAATGACGACGGTGGCCGACTTTCGAAAATAGCTAGCTCGCTGGCTAACGCGCGATCACTTCTTCACCAATCATGGCCCTTTCTCTCCTTACGCACACATGTTCACTTTCATTCACTACACTACTTCACACATGGGGATACTAGTCGGGAACTTCGAGCTTTACCCGGCTGGGCCGGGGCCCCGCTGACGCAGGATTCTGAAAATAGGTTCCGACACAGGGGTGTGTATATTTCTCGGCATGATGCATGGAGCGCGATAAGTCAAAGACCTGTAAGCAATTATTGTTAAATTTCGATTTAGGCTCTATGAAACATGGGCAAGCACTTCGTTGCTGTTTCTTCTATATCGCAAATAACCGTTCATCCTTGATACTGAAGACGCAACTCCCGAGAAGTACTTGACAATTCACATCGAAGATTCGGAGGTCATTACAAATATCCGGTATTGCTTCGCTTTGTTTCATAGAAAGGCAATTACAGGAACATTTATTTGCAAACCCGTATTTGAAATATTTCGTTACGACATGTTAATATATTACAATATAACGAAATATGTATTAATGTCATAAAAACTAATAAAATTATAGAACGGAGATATCTTGCATCTGTAAAAATACGTATTTTTTTATCGAAATCCGTTCCCTAATAATGAGTCATTTAATCTACTCCGACAACGTAAGTGAACATTACATAAAAGCGATCAGATTAGATAAAAATTTTGTTTTTTCAAAGGTGGATAAAATTCAAGAGAACAAACAACACAGACATAACGAGTCAAAGCATTAAATCTGGTTTCGCAACGTACGGTACTCTCAGTAATTATACATATCCATCCACACGTAAAGATTCCACGATTGTTCCTACTCGAGCAGAAAGAGTATGTACAGGATTTTTGACAGAGTACAAAGAGAAAGGGACCGTAAAAGTAAAAAGTTCCCCCAAATTAATTAAAATTTCGATTCAGACATTAACTCGCGAATATGTGTGTCGTATCATACGTTTTCGTGTACAATGTGCAAAGCCTTTGACACGCCACATATCTACGAGTTACAATTGAAATAACGGAAACAAAGTTTTCCATGCCCATGGCTTGGGAATTTTTAATCTGAAATCGTAGAACATTGTGATGTGAGAGAAATGAACCTTCCACGACGCTTTTCTTGCTACTACGGTATAAACGGAAGTGATATGACTCGTAGAAAGAAAAGATTTTCCACATGTATCCACATAAAACACCAGATACAGATATGAAAATAACATCGCAGAAATTGAAGCATTCTTTCCGGAGTTCCACAGAGAATCGTCTCTCGAACTGTGGTTCTTGAAAAGACGTCGCTTGCTGCGTGGGTTTTCGCATCCCATGTTCGCGGGCTGGGACCAACAAAGTGCATGCCAAAAATGCCGCACGCCTTTAACGTTGCTTTGAGTCTGTTTCTTTCGTTGCCACTGTCAGGTAGAAATTCCGTATGTATATTAATATACCAATCTTTCCTTGCATTTGCTTAGGCTACATATTACCATGCCTCCTTGACTGGCATTTACTTATAGAATTGAAATGCATTTATGTTCTTCCCAGTAGAAACGAAACAATGAGCAAAAACTGTATATTAAATTATTATGTGTATGATTACCTGTGTATTAAATGATTATTTCATTTTAAATGATTTTTTTATCTTAGCGTAACCAGAATTTTTAAATTATACTACGATATTTAATGATGATGATTTTTTAATTAAAGTATGTTTCTTTAATTCAATTCATTGATGCCTTATTTTTCTTGGCGAGACTTCGGCCATCAGGCCTACTCCTTCGCCTGCCCATGCAAATTAAGCAAAGCTCTTTTCGCCGTCTAGCGGAGAAAGAGGGTACCACTCGGGCGACGAAACGGGTGATTTTATTTAGTTCAGTGGCTTCATTTAGGCTGGAGGATATTTAGCATGCGGTAAATCTACAATATGGGACTACCGGCGTTAATTCCCCTCCGAAAGAAGGCGTATGAAGAATTTGTTTGCCCTTAAAAGCCCACGGCTTCGATCGGGTTTCAACCCGCGAAAAAATCCTTCCCACTTACATTTCCGAAACACTATGCTTCACAAACTAGGAGGGTCTTGTTTCACACTAGTTTTTTTGTAGTATTAAGTGGTAATAACAAAGAGAGTGGAAAAGCATTGCGAGGAAAATTAACTCGTATAAATGGGCATCTAAAATCCGATGTTTTGTTAGTAGCTCATCACCAAGAAAGTGTTGCAGATACACTTGACAAATGTTCCCAGTAGTTCGCCAATCAAATGTTTATCATTTTTTTATCATATCATCATTTATCTCATCACAAGTTTCGCACTTCAATTAGTCAATATAGTAGTATGGCAGTCATGTCATATACTTACATCGATACCGACTACATCTTCAACGCTACCGTTGTTATTATTATTATTATTATTATTATTATTATTATTATTATTATTATTATTATTATTATTATCACCATCATCAATTTTCCCTTCATCAATGTTTAAAAAGTTTCCATGACGGAAAATACATTAAGATTATGGCATTCATTGACACTCATCTGTGGACATATTGGAAACAATTGTTTTAAACTAAATACGCATTGAGGATTATCAAAGTGGAATTCAGTTTTCAAGAACAATGAGATTTATGCAAATTTTCATAATAAAGGTTAGACCTGAGTATTTTAATAATAATAATAATAATAATAATAATAATAATAATAATAATAATAATAATAATAATAATAATAATACCGTCAACTTTGTTTACTTATGAACATAACTACAAATTTCTAAAACTTCCACCCAATGTCTTTTACATTATTGCGAAATTTCCGGGCGATAAACTTCAAAGAACCTTTTGACAAAAGTTGAAGATTGTGTGCATTAATATTAAAAATGGGAAGAACTGCCGGCATCAATTTTTCATTTTCACTAATGGTACAGCGGGTTCAACACATTTGACAAACAAAAATGCATTTACTCTGCAGAAACTGTTCCCAGTGTGTAATTTATTTTTACTAAAATCACAATATCCCTCGTTCCAGGATACTTCCATTAGCCGACCCGTCATATTTTTCATTTATTTCGTGGTTGGCGTTGCACAAACAGAATAATCGAACAAGAACTTACAAGAACGCAGGCTAAACACGATAAAAACTGCTAGATTATGACGTAATGTTTTAATGAGAGAGCTATGTATTTCCTAAAATAAACAGTACGTATGAATAATTGACGTTGTTATGTAAAAATGTGTTTGAATTTTTTCGTGAATTGAATGCTATTAACCTGTATTCGATTCAAAAATTCACTGATATAATATCTCGAATTAATTAAATTAATATAAAATATAACGTATATATTAGGATAAATCGTAGCACAGTTAAACATTTCATGTCATTCTCTAAGAACTAACTAACAACTTATTCTTAGCTAGAATAACATAACCGCATGCACAAAACTTCTGGTAGAATTTTAATAGTGCGTTTCTGACCAATAATCATAAAGGAATAAAACATCCCTTTGCAATGTTTCGACTGTTTCTTGATAATATAAAATGCTACAGTTATTAATAAAAGAATCTAAAAGTGAATCGAGGAGGAAATAAGTAATATATTTTATACCTTTCGTTAAAAATGCAATGCATGTGTTAAATTGTATTGCTGCACTGCGTCATTTCGTAGGGAAATCAAATCACTAAAATCTCTCAAAAATATTAAACTCCCAGATTACGTTTAAATTGATGACCCGTAACTCTGTCCCGTTTTTTGTAAATAGTTAATTTTCGTTCGCACTGTATTATTTTGCATCCATCCATCTCATTAAATAATGTTCTATGATGTGTTCTATTTTTCATTGTGGATTTGATGTTATTTATTATTCATTATAATGGAATATTAGAATACTTCCAACGATTATAATCATTGGAAACAATGAGCATTTCTTTTTACTTAATTCTTTAGAAATGTAAGGCTGAAGCAATAGTTAGATTCTATATCTGAATAACTTATGAATTCAAATAAAATGCTATACGAATCTAATAATATTATTTATTCGCATATTAAACCAAAAATTCTCTTGGATATTACAATTTTGAAAAAAAAATCCCTCGCAGGAAATTCACTTCACTTTAAGATACTTTGGCTATAGCTAGTGTATACAACTGATAGGAAAGATTTATTATTAAAATATCGAGAAAACTAGCTAGCTCTCAGCTATTTTCACTTACAAGAACACTAACTAAAAGCAATTTAACGCATCCTTCATCTCATCTATTCGCGTGAGTGCTAAATTTTAACTTGAATTTCTTAAAATATTTGTATCTGTTCTTCGACAGGCATCTACAGCAAACGTTACTAACTTCTAGGTCACGTAATGATGTCAAAGACTATCAATTTTTGCCATTTGATATTTGGTAAGAAATCTAATAAGTGAAATTGCCCCTGACATGACATTTGTCCCTCATTGATAGGAAATTCATAGTGACAGATGTACTCGGGCTATACGTCCACAGAGATATTTCATATTCCTGTCAAACACCGTGCAAGATGGGTTTCCTACCAACCAAGGGCAAATTTCACACATGTAAATTCGTTATTTGAGAATTCTCATCACCTGTTCATTGCAAAATGTATTTCATCTTCGACTAATCTAGCTGCTCTAGAGGTATATAACATTTTTACAAAATTGCCAGTAAAACTGCTTATTTATCTTAGCATGTATTCCAAATGCGAAGCATTGTAATGGTTCACTATTCAGTGACAAAGAGCACAACATGCGTTTACATCTTTATTGTAATTTTCATTTATTGTGTATAAATTATCTTTACAATGTCTGAAATTCAAACTCAAAATTGGGTTTAAACATAAAATCTCATTGACATGAAACTGAAAAAAATGTATAATGCAAATTACACATGCGAGCATTACGAACCAATGCGGTTGAAGTATACATCAATTTTTTTCAAATATTAAATTTCACATATGAATTCCAAAAACGTTTAAGAAGGTGAATATTTGTTTATAACAAGTTGCTTTCAATTGCAATGCACGTAAAAAAGTAAGAAAATGGATGATTTTGAGTAGCCATTTATCACTTCTCAGATATTCAGAATTAATAAACCGAGAATTTATTCAGTATACATAGTATACATATCTACATTTGTCCATAAGTTTCTTTTATTGCCACATGAAGATAAAGAAAGCGTGGCAACCGGACGAAACAGAGAGACAAACCTGTGGAACCATTGCTATTCACCTTTCCTTTTCAACTCCCGTTCACTACCCTTCTCTCTCACACCCCCATTCGGGCATCCCATCCGAGTTTATACACCCTTCATCGCCAACATGTCCCAGGAGTCGTTCCTCTTGCCCGTTCCGCCTTCAACTTGGGCGCGCCGGGGGTCCCGCGCTCCCGGTATCTGAACCAAACTTTTCTATCGTATTGTATTTTTTCCTGTCTATTTTCAGATTTTTTTTATTTTCCCGCTTTTGTTAGAATTGAGATGTCTTTTCTCTGCTACCGCGTCGCTTTTTGCTTCGGTGCTACCTCCCGCCGGAGCGTCGACATAAATCAGCGAAACAGTTTAAGGGCGACGTGGGCCGCGGCGGCGCGGGGGCGATTGGGAGGGGGGGAGGAGGGCGCCCCGCAGGGAGGGCAGAAGAGGGAGGGGCCGCGTTGTAGAGGAGGGGATGCAAGCGGCCTCCAAGACCGACCGAGAACTGCCCCCAGCGCCAGCGAGAGCTAAAGGTCGTGATACGAAGGAAAGCATACGATGTCTAAGTATCGAAGAAATGGAATACGGCTGACGATGACGATGATGAGTTGAGATAAGGAACTGGATGTACTTATTTATCTTATGGATTGACTGCGGGAGAGACGAAAAGAGATGGTTGTTCCCAAGCAGTCTTACAGTGGAAGGAAGCATCGCTAGGAAGATTTTTAAACCCCGAAATGAATACGAGATTAATTCAAGGAGTGGCAATTGAAGTGTTAATGATCCAAGTTGATGGATATTTGGTGTAATTCCAGGCACGGAGTAGGGGATCCAGAAAAAATCTGCAGTATACCCGTTTCGCAAATTGCACATGGAGCGACCAGGACGTGAGGTGGTATCCAGAAGTATAAAGTGATGGGTCTGACCTGTACATCACAGGTCGCCCCTCACACTTAAGTGATGAAGAGTGGAGATGAAGAGTGGAGGGGGTGCATTGCAAAATAGGTGGCCCCAAGACCCGAAAACTACGTGCATAGCAAGGACTGAGGGAAAGAATGTGATTCACGGAAAGTGCTGAGTCGAAATATCGGTGAAAATGAAATGTCGCTGACAATGAAGCGGTGGAGGTAGTACAGTGAAGTCGTTAGGGTAAGTACTGGAAAGGTGACGATGGTCAGAAGTCAGTTACAATATTGGTGTAGTACACTCTGCTAGAGTACTGGAAAGGACGAGGAGCAGCGCTGCGGAGGCCAAACTCTTCACTAGAGAGCAACCGACATAGATAACCAACTAGTTGTGGTTCAACGGAGTCTGCGATGTCGAATATACAATTTAGATCAAACACGATGACAGACCATCATAAAACTAAAAATATAGCAATGGTGAAAGGGTAAGGGGTAGAGAATGAGGCAAGAATGAGAAAAGGAAGATCTGCGCGATAGAAGACCATTTGTTAGGGTACTGCTCCGTCATTCGCTTGATATTAATCGGAGAATCCACGGCAAACTAACTATGAAAACAGCCGATCAGTAGAATTCTGCTCCAGACAGTGAGTGAATTCACAATAGTCGTGCCGCTAGTGCCGAAAAACCGCCAACGTCGGAACACCAAATGTACGATCAGCATCACAGTCAGCAACGCTGCAGCAGAAACTGAGTTTGTCACTGAGCTATACCAGCCGAGTTGAGGGACGAATATTGTAAAAATAGAAACGAAAGAAGAGAGACATGGCGCAGTTTTAGGCACGCGCGGATGATACCATCCAATCCTCACGAACGCCTCCGCCCCCACGCAGGTGCTTCCGTACAAAACTGTTCCACCTAAAAGCTTCGACAGTCGGGGTACGTCGAGAGAGTAAACGCTCACAGTATGTGTACTTTCCGGCTGACCCGAACGTCCGGAATGGCGGTTGAGGCGAGAGACGTGCAGGGCGGGCAACGAGATGTGTAGCGAAAGCTCTTTTCGGAGAGGCGAGAGGCCAGGTTCGCGTACTTCCGACGTAAGCGCTACGTGGCGCTCTGCTCCCCGCCCTCGGCGAGTCCTTCGCCGTTCCGATACCGCTCGGCTTCCCGCCGCCCGCTTCGGAATCTTCCCAGCACCGCCGCGGAGCGGGCGGTACCGGCTCGGTGGCCGCTGCAAGCGGGTTTGCACCTCTCCGCAACTCAAACAGCGTCCGGAGGTGGGAACCCGCCCCAACCCGGCCTGTTCAGCCAACTTTTGCGATTTACGATCGCGTTTTCCGAGC
>BOPP01000073.1:3705872-3721585 GCA_017312745.1 Gryllus bimaculatus | reverse complement strand
CCTATCCGCAGCCTCTCTTCCCAAGCTGCTGCAGCGTTGCGTTTCGTCGAGAGCCCTTTCTTGACGCTCCTACCCCGCTTCCCCAGCTGCCTTCCCAACGTCCGTTTCCCCAGCTGCGGCCTCTGCCTTAGTTTTCGTCGAAGCGCCACGACCTTTGACGCCGCTCGAGATCTTGCTCGTTTCTTTGCCTCCGAGGCCGATTCTCCGTCCTTCCGAAATATCTGCGGCCACTAATCTATTCCTATCGTCTTCGGTCGCTACTGGCGCCCCTCCGGTCGCATCTCGTGTTGCCGCACACAAAGACACCACACCACCAACCCTTACCCCACCACCTCTCAGCCATTCTACTAGCCTCTGATTAGGCGAGCATTCATGTACCCTGCTCCGTTATCCATCAGTACTCTTCCCTTACGTGTTCATGCCCGCTAACCACTACCTACAACTACCCCACCACCTGATTACTACAAATCGCTCAGCAGGCGATCACTAAATTATGCCACTCTCGTTCAGCAGTCCACATCGCCTTCGCTGGTCAGCGTCTTCTGCGTCCGTCTTGTTTCTCTGTACTCTACACTTGTATTCTAATCCCTCTACCTCAATTCAATTCAATAGTGCCATTTTTCACTTGACGAATCCCTGGGCATCAGACCTACTCTTTCTCCAGGCCACACATATTTCGCTGTGCTCCAATCTCCATCTATTATCGAAGGAAGGCTGTAAAACAAGCGAATAGAATTGTGCTCAGAGGCTCTTTTTAGGTTCGAGGATCGTTTACATGGACAAAACATACAACATGAGACTGGTGGCTTTACTTATCTGCGTCAGAAGGCTTACGAAAACTATTTTCACCCTTAAAAATTAATGGATTGGAACCTGCGAACAGTCCTATATTCTAACCGCTACCCCATCCAATCCGTCCAGAAGCACTCCCACCTCTCAGAAGCTAGGCTTGTTTCGTGACCTCATCGAGGCCGCCTTCGAACCATCCCTCCCCGAAGACAGACCGCCCACTTGCGTCCGACCTCCGACCTCCATGGGTTGTTGGTATTGTTCGCCTGAGCCTTTGGAAGCTCTCTACAAACAGGTTGACGATATGTTGTCGTCCAGAGTTTCATGACTCCTCTCCCCCTTTCGGGGTCGGGGATTGGGAGTCGGGGTTGATGGGGTATGTTGTTTAGGTAAGTAGATTATTTTATTATTGTGTTTCTGGGCGGCTGGGTGGGGGTGGGGAGAGGTTTGGGGGGGTAGGTGATGACCCTTTTTTTTGGATAGGTGCAAGGAGTAAGGTGTTGGTTGTTGCTGTTGTCGGTGGTAGAAGTTTGTAAATTTTGTTGATTGGTTATGTTTATCATTTTTGTGCTGTCTGTGTGACTTGCGTTTATCCCACACTTCGTCGTTCCTGCCGCCTCCACTACGCCCTTTATCTCCTCCTCCTCCTTCCCGCTCCCCGGCCGACAGGCTGAGCGTTCGCGCCGCCCTCGCCTCCCTTCCCACTCCTCCCTGGAGACGGCGCCGCGCCGCCGCCGTCGGCGTCGGCTCGACCGCTCTTTATCGACAAGCCGTTTTGACTTTTATTGAAGTAATAAAATAGTTAGTCGTAAAATAAGCCCATACAATATGAAACCTGATACACTGGGCGAAAAAGCCAGGGTAGTTGTTACGTCGTTCTCTTCGTAGAGACGAGCCTCTTCTCGGTGCCCCCCTCCATCTCCTACCCCCTCCTTGACCCTCACCACACCCCTTTCCCCTGAGGACGTCGTGCCACCTCCACTATGCGTCTTCTGGGATCTTTGGAACAGCGAAACCGTTGTGGACGACGTCCCAGGAGCGCATCGTCCTTTCGTGCTACAGTCTTCGTTCCTCTGAGGAGTTTGTGCTTTAAGCTGAAAAATGTTGCTTCGTTTCGGCTAGAAGTTCTCATGCAATGTGTATCCGCATTCAATCACGCCTTTAACGACTTTTTTGTTCTCGATGTGCATCTAAACGTTAACAACTTGCTGACCAGTCACGGATTATCGCGTGGTCAGACGGATTATCGGACCATTACCCTCCCCTCAAACCTCCAATAATACTTTTTTTGTAAATGGCTCATTTTAAAAACTACCATAGACAAAAAACAATACTCACATTCCATACGAGAATTCCCATCAAACCAAGTGGATGGCATTTCCAAAAAAATCTCATTAAAAAGGATTTTAAAGGAGGTTACTAACAGGAATTAACACACACGCCCCATAAAAACTACGTAGATCTGCCCCTCGCGTTATCCTTCTTTGGTTCCACTCTTCTTCGTCTTTTTCTGGCTTTCCGCCGTGGCAAAACTATTCGCTGTTTCGTATTAGGTCTATTTTGGATACGCGACGGTGGTCACATATAGAATGAAATAGAGATTTTTTTCATGATAGTATCAAATACCTCAACGTCGAGTGAATGCGTGCCTGTTAATTATTTTTGTAAGAGAATAATTCAGTTCCGTCAGAATTAGTCATTCATCACCATTAAACACTCGTAGATAAGATTACATATTGATAACTTAAAACTGTAATAAAAAGAAAGCTTGAAATTATACGAATTGCTCTGTTCTCAGACTCGGCAAGTACTAAAGATGCTGGCGATGTAACTTATTACAAGTATTGGCTCTTTGCTGCCAACATAATATAACACTACTTTTAGTTTCCGATTATCATTATAATGAAAAGAAACGATAATTAGCATACAGTTATCTTTATTATTTTACAAAGAGTGTTAAAGATACTGTTATTAGATTACGGACACCCTATATCTCATTTTCCGTTATTAAGCGAACTCATTGGTTCATTTACTGTGATAAACCCACATTTTATATTCTTTGTTCCTTCTTCACCTTTATCGCTCTCTCAATCCCCTAACCTCTACAATATCACACCTAGACCATCTTCCAGAAACCGAAGAATTTATAACACTAAACGGTGGCAAGATAAAAAAGAAATTTTCCTGTTTAAAAAAAAAGTCCGAAGACATTCATCGAAACAGACGGATAGACTGATCAAACGCAATTGTAAAACAAACACTTTCAGAGATCCCAAAACACGCATCTTCCTGGAAAATGCAGATTTAATTTTGGGCGAGATTATAACGCTCGCGTGGGAGGCCGTACAACGTGCGAAAATGAAATGACGGCACTATCGAGCGGCCCGCCTAGAGGATCTGCGCGTCGCCGCCGGCGACGGCAGAGGCGTTGCGCCACGTCAAGGAGGCGTCGCCCTTCTCCCCAGTCTTCGTCGTTCTCGCCTCCCAGCATCCCCCCCCCTCCGACCCTGCCACGGTTCGCCGGCGGCAGCGCTGCCTGCGCCCGCTGCGAACTGTATCGACGCAATTTTAAATCATCAGCGAGAGAGCTCTGGTAATTAAGCGGCGAGGAGTTGAGAACCGCCTTTGATTAGACACGAGGAGGCTAATCACAGGTGCGGAGCGCACTCCTTATTCCCGCGCTCCCTTATTCATGGCTCCTTGCGCCACGGCTCCCGGCTTGCGCCCGTAACTTCTCCTCTACCGCCTCCGCAGAGACGAATGTCGTTTTTTTTTCCCCTCACGATCTGCATCCGAACGACTGGATTCCGAAGGCATTCGCGCTACGTTCTCGTGATTCCAAACGAGATTTCAAAAGGTTGTATTTGATACCTATGGAGTTTGGCAATTTTTTTTTCTCGCGTTTTCATTTGGTGTGTATCAAAGGGAGCTTGTTGATTATTGGGGAACGAAATGAGACGCCATGTTAATGAAGATGTTTAATTTACATAAGATATTAATAGAACGCCACATCAGTTAAGACGAAAAGATGAGGTGCTATAATTATTGAAAGGCTGCTTTGAAAGGTGTTGATGTCCTGATCACTAACTTCAAAAAATAAATTCACGCTTCTAATCAATGTGTTTTTGAAGCATAAATATACTTAATTTACTTCTGAGAATATTTTTTATCTGTCGCTACAATTTGGTTAATTAGCTCTTCGTGGTATAACTTGTAAGTAGATTAAGACTTTCTCCCTTAATGCAGACTTAAATTATAAAAGTTTTTGAAAAACTTGGGAACTACGGAAGGTTTTTTGGTATCATACCAATAATAACCAACGTTAAAACGTAAAATACCCCCATTCAATGTCTACATTACAATAGACAGTCTAGATCCTTTCTTATAAATTGATGTAATACCACGGATTAAGAGAACAGTGGCATCAAATACAAGGCAGTATCAAAATTTACACAAGGCATTTTTAAACATAGGCTGACGTAGATGTTCTAGAATGGAGTGTATAAAATGGAGCACCAAGGGTAAACAATTAGATAAAATGAATATGTTCTTCAGAATTGCCGGCACGAGCATCTGGATTGGACCTCTCTAGTATACGGCACTATCCCACAAGAAAATGTCATCTGAACAACTGCAAACTGAAAGTGAAAGGAATTCTCGGCGTAATTTAGAAGAAGATTATATGGGTCGGAAAACTTTAATGAGATGAGATGGGATGAGAGAATAACCAAATTCTAATCCGCTGCACAAGGTTCACTGCTATTCAGAATTTCTCAAGTTATTTCGAAATGCCCAATCATAACATCACATTTTACATATTGTCATGACTTATGATAATACGGTAACTTTTATATGCCTATACTTATATATAAGACAAAATGTAAACGTGAAAGTAAAACGTGTTTATGATTGTTCTATCACTCAATCTAAAATTCAAGTATTTTTTCCAGGACATTCAAGCACATTTAATGGATTACATTATACGAACCACTCGATTTTACTAAGAAAATGGAAAATAAAAATACGTATTGGACTATCAGAACAATTAAATTCCATTAATTTTATGCCGGAAACGAGAAACGCGACAGAAAGAAAGCACACAGGGAGAAGCACCTCTCCAAACTGTACGGAACACGCCCGCCGGCAGTAAACTGCACGGTAGCGGATTCTTCTCTTCTCTGGAGATTGACTTCGGCAATTACACGTGGAATAACCAAGCACTAGAATTTAAATCTATTTCCAGGCACAACGGAGCATTAACATAAGAATTACCGCCCGGAGGCCACGAGAGCGGGCGCGAGGCCGAGGCCGAGGAAGGGCAGTGGGGGTGGCGAGCGGGGGCGGCGGAGGGGTGGCGGGGGAAGGGCGAGAAACAAGGGGTGGAGGTGGCGAGGTGCGGCGGCGTGGCGTGGAGAGCGCAGCGAGGGGGGGGGCGAGATTTATACAGAGAGCACCTGCGGGTGGCGGAGGTGTGGGGCGCGAGGCAGGGGGAGGGGGAACGCAAAAAGAGAAAGGCGTGAGAAGTAAACCACTGCCACACAGTAGGTACTAGTCGAAGGAAGGGACTGACATACATTAGCGTAGTTTTCTTCTCGAGAACCAGGAGTACGGTAAACGATTACGAACTTACAATTAATATACTGTTACGGCGCGTTCAGAAATCATATGTGTATTGTTCTATTCCACGGTATATCAGAGGGTAAATAATAATACATACTAGTAGTAAGTAAGAATGTAAAGATGTTAAGAAGAGATATAAAGATGGGAGAAGGAAAAAAGAGTGAGGAGGAAAAAAGGTGAAGAGAAACGAGATAAAATATGTACCGACCAAAAGAAACTAAGGAAGTATGGAA
Source organism: Gryllus bimaculatus (assembly GCA_017312745.1). NCBI lineage: Eukaryota > Metazoa > Arthropoda > Insecta > Orthoptera > Gryllidae > Gryllus > Gryllus bimaculatus. The sequence goes on along the minus strand of BOPP01000073.1, from coordinate 3,715,943 downwards.
GGGAAAGCTGAAAAATACAAAATAAGAACTAAAAATCAAGTCTAAAAGTGGTGGGTGAATAAAAAAAGATAAGAGAACGCTGTACAAAAAATAATAAGAAGAAATAATAATTAAGAAAAGAAAAAAAGAAAATAATCAAAAGAGAAAAATAAGAAAAAAGAGACGGACGAAACAAGAATTTGAAATCAGGTAAGAGGTGAAGTAAAAAATTGAGAAACAAAAAAGGGAAATTGAAACCATACCATAGCTTCAGGATCGCTGGTCGTTTTCCCTCAAGTCTTTAGCGTGGTTTCTAACGACCCAGCCTGACCTCAGGAGACTATTTCTTACAGCACAACACTGCTCATATATTCCTGTTTACTTTCGAGAGACGATTTCTTCGGGGGTTAAATGTTTATACAGTATGCACAGTATGCAATTCGCATCATCGCGTGGCTAAATTATGGATCAATGTGAAGCACAATAGATGTCAAACACAACGGAAACGTGATACAATGTTTTTAAAACTATTTAGATATTGAATTTCTAATGATTTAATTTCAGACAGGACAAATTTTATCACTTGAAATTCGTATGCAAAAGATCACCGTATGCTCAGGGGCAAAATCATAAACGGAAAGATAAGTAATTTTCAAGTATACGAGAATAAAAATAAGGCATATTTACATTTGAAAAAGTTTGTTAATGTAGAAAAATGTGGATAAACACATAAATTAATATGTACTTGTAAATTAAATTAAATGTTCACAAATTCTGAAAATCCGATGAAGAATTTTGATTAGAAGAGGCCTAAAACAGCAACCGCGAAGAATGCACCTATATCAAAGTACGCTAATCGTTGTATGTGTGACCGACACGCAAAGGAGAAATGAAATTATTATGAAACACAGAGGAATTAGAACTAACTCTAGGAATAAAGGAAGAATTCAAACGAAATAAAAACCTATTTCTTGAATCTTGACAACTGCAGGTCCAAATCGTTCAACGAGAAGCTAGTATGAGGCTAGAATGAGGGTGAGAAGGCGGGGACGGCGTATTGCGTGCGCCAGGCTTTGAGCCAGGCTTGCAGCGCGGGTTGCAGAGCGAAGGAACCCCTGCCTCTTCCCTAATACGGACGTGTATACTAGACAAATAATTCAGTTCCTGAAAATCCAGAGCCCCGGGTCACTTTTAAAATGTTGCAGGTTAAAAAAACTTCTGTGCCCATAACGTTATTGCTCTTCATCCTCCTATCAAGTGTTGCAGCGCAAAAAAATCTTTTTAAGACACCTCTCGGTCTGCACATTCTCAACTAATCCCCATTGGATGCTCAATCAAAAGATCTGCTATGCAGAACTTTGTATGCCGACAGTTCTGAATGTTTCTGAATAGGTTATCAAAGCAAACGGGTCACCGAGTGCTGCATCACTTCGTAGGATGGCTCCCACCTGACCGAGGACAGCGTTTGGGTCCCTGGATCTAGGGAACCCCGATCTCACCCTCTTGTCTGGCATGGCAATACAGGCGTCCGGCCCTGAAGGGCTGCGCAGGAACGGGCGGGGGCGGTGACAGCCAGTCATTACCCCGGAAAGCAATCAGCATAGAGGCGCTAACAACCGCAGCGCACGCCGCCAGAGACCGCACCGCGCGAGTGCCCATCCACTCGCCTACTGTCCGTCCACCGCACGTCTGCCTGTCCGACAATCTATTGTTCGCAAACCGCTGTTTGCATACTCGTCCCTCCTTCGCTACTAGTCCCTCCTTCGCTACTCGTCCCTCCTTCGCTACTCGTCCCTCCTTCGCTACTCGTCCCTCCTTCGCTCCGCCGGCGACGCAAGCATATAGGATCACGGACGCCGTTACAGCCAGTTTTATTCACGGAGGCGAATTACCCTTAAAAGGATTATGTTGCTTGGTGGGAAAAACTTTCCTTTGGGGTTTTTTTTTTTTCCTGCGGTTCCCCCCCTTTTTTTGGGGGGGAAAATATAAAAAAAAAAATTTAAATTAAAGTTTAAAAAAATTGTGTGGGGGGTGTTTTTTTTTTTTTTTTTTTTTTTTGTTTTTTTCCTTTTTTATCAGTAAATACCAAAAACATGCCAAAAAAAAACACACAAAAATATATGCTGCTTTTTTTGCAATTAACTTTACAATAAACCCCATTATAAACATACCATTACCGCTCCACAAACAATACCTTCTGTCTTTGTACGAGAACTTATATTATCGCGCTCACTCGCTTTCTTCCAGAAACTTCTCTTTGGTCGTCTCCTGTTATGGAAAGTATCTCAGATACATATCCAATGACTTCTTGGGGATTCTTTTACTTTTTTATGTGGACTGACGATCTTTGCTATTACGTAAGAAGAGGCAGGGATCATGGTCGCTTTTTTTTTATGTATTTAATGCCTAGCAGAAATGTCTGTTTTCTGAGTGACTTTTGAATGAAGCACATTCTAATACACGGCAATAATACGCCAATGTTATGTAAGTAGTGCATGGTTTATAATAGTGAGCGTATTTTGCAGTGAAACCTTTTGATTATGGCCATTTCTCATTTATTCATACAGATCAACTAAATTTAAAGACCTTATTTTCATTTAACCTAACATTTTAAAAAATATGAATCGAGATATGCAGGAGGTTTTAAGTGAAGAATGTCGGGAAGACGAGGAGGTAGATTTGCGAATAAACGTATTATGCCTAGAATCGCACACTAATTTATCATACCTTCGTTAGCGGCTTGCTCGATATAATGGTGATCTGTGCCAGTAACTATTAGTCGATGCATAAAGTCACATTTAACTTTTAAACATGGGCGAATCTATAAAGAGTGGATTTGCGATATCATTTTAGTTGCGAACATAATTCGAAATAATTCTGGTTTTTCAAAAATCGTTCTGAAAACCCAATTTTTTGATTAAATGCGTTGATAAGCATATGGCAAATCATCTTTATTAAACATTCGCATACTGTCTGTTTTGGCGACTGCATGACATAATTTTCCGCGGCTTGCAGAAGGAGAAAATGAACTAGAAGGACAGAAACTCCTATTTACAAAACACGTATCTAACAGCTTGCAAGGATATTTTCATTCCAGAATGAGGTTTTGTATAGGTCAATGAAGTTGTCAATGGGAATTTTTGACAAACATGAAGAATGAAACCCAGTTTGCACGAAGTGATTAGATTCAATGCAGTCGCATCCGAATGATAAACATTTTTTTGGTGAGGTCTTTTCTGTCTGCAGCGGTTTCCACTGTGCTCTTTTTCCACATCCGAAATAGGAGCCTATGGCGCTACGCAATCAACATGAGGTCACAGTTCTCATCACACCGAGTTAATCACTTTCCAGAAACGATTGCGGTGGACAAACTTAGGTTCGTGGTCCTGTGTTGGTTTTGAAACATTTGAAGCATCTAGTGTAAACGAGCTGACGGGAGGGGCAGAGACAAGGAAGCGGGAAAAGACCGGCGCGGTTTCGTGGCCCCTTTTTGTAGGTCACTGCTCCGTCATTTCGTTCTGGTCTTGAATCAGAGAAATCCACAGAAGTAACTACCGACAGCAGGCAGCCGACCGCGTACGATTCTCCTGCAGACAGTGGTTGAAATTTGAACTCACACATGGAGCTTGTCCGAAAATCCGGCCTCAGTGGTCACTCCATTATTTGCAGACAGTGGATCATTATTAATACACATGTATTTCTCTTGTCTGTTTGTATGTACTTGACATCCTTGGCCGAGAAACGGGCTCAGATACCGGCGACTGTCCTGTCTCGCGTTTATGGGTTAAGGGGGGTACGCTGTGGTTAGCACGTAACATCCCCACGCCGAATTCCGGTCTTCTCAATCTGAGAAGAGAATGTTCTCATGCGTACACAGCAATATCGTGGAACATTGCAAGGAAAACGCTCATATAGCTCTTGTTCGACCGAGAATCGAACCCAGGGGCCGCGTAGTGGAAACGAGCATGCCTGACCACGAGGCGTTTTTCTTGTGTAACTTAGTAAGAATAAGTAAACATCTACGCCAAAGCTCTAGATAGAGATCGCATACGTACGTCATAGTCGCTCAAACATGAAGGTCTTTTTTGTGTAGTAACTGAGCGATGATTTTGTTCACGAGCTTTAAACATTTCGAGTGCTTTAAAAATCGAATGAAAGATTCACCTGTAATAGGACTCAAAACAATTTGTTCCTTTTTTCAAACGGTGTGACTGCCCGGCTATTGGCTCGATTTATTCCGGGCCAGGCCTTCTGAAACTTTGATCTCGCTCCATAAACCCGCCGCCTGCACTAGCGGGGCGCGAGGGAAGTACCTAGCCCTCCCTTCCATCCTCCTGTACCGTCCTCTTCCCACCTCTCCTTTCCACCACTTCCATATCCTCCTCTCTGCTCCCATCACCTGCCCCAGCCTCTCCATCCTCTCCACTCCTCACTCCCCTCCCTCGTCCAACGCCTTCCCGCCGCCTTCCCTCCGCACCCTCCCTCTTCCAACGCTCTCCCCGCCCCTCCCATATCCCTTCCCCTATCCCCTCAAACCTCACCCCCCTCTCCCCAACTCCCCCTTACTCTCCCCTTCCTCCCCCTCCCTCCCAGCGCTGGAGACGCGGGCCAAGAAAGCGAGCGGCCGTCCGGCGCTGTCAGATGTGCAGCGGCCGTTCCCGCTGACGATTAGTTCGCGGTTCGCGGAACAGTGGAAAGCGCCCCGCGCGGCCGGCCGCCCGCTTTCGGGAACGCGTTGGAAATAATTCAACTCAATTGGCGTCGGCGCGCAAGATGGGCGGCAGCGCGTCGCAGCGGGGAGGGGAGGGGGCAGGCAGGCGTCTCTGGAGCGGGGGGGGGGGGGCGGTTTATGAGATGACGTGCAGCAGCATTGGCAACCTACCTAACGCAGTCCGATTCGCTTAAGTCACTTCGAGCCCACCTTCCTCCTAGCGGTCTACAGTTTGAACTCCTATTTGTGATGTGGATAATAATGATTCATATTCTCTTTGCTAAACTTCGTATAAAATAACTATGAATGCCCCATTGTAAATGTTTTGCTGGCGGCGTCCACGTCTGATTTCGTACGCTACTGATTTGCGGCCTAGTAAATGTTATGTTATTAACCCATTAATTACAAAAACAATTACCAAATGAATGATTTTCAGGTTTTTTGGTTGCAGCTAAACAAGTTATTGTTCATTAGCACTTTCTTTATCTTCCACATTCTTTGGGTTGTAGAAAGAGCCAGAAAGTGCCAGATGCGCCAAATTACTGCATAGACATTCTTTAATAAAATATAGCAACAATTCCCTATACGCAGTGGTGCAAATTGTCATTTTCAGTACGTTAAGAAAGGTCGAACCACGAATTTTGGTGACACAGATTATTCAAATGTAAAGGGACTATTATAGCAAATGATCAGAGATGGTGTCATCTGTATTTTTTGACGCGGTACCGGGAAACTGCCGAAGTAGACACGTGACAGTTCTGACATTGATCCCTGTTTGATAAGCGACACAATGCTGCTTTTGATGTTTGGCAAGGTTTTAACAACACAATCGGGAGACACCCACCCAAAGGCAATGCAAATTGAGTTGGCTGTTTTTTATTGTTCAACTTTAAACTAATAAAATAAAACTCCTTCGAAATCGGCGCCGGTTGAGTGCCTGCATGAAGATGAGCACGTTCCGACGCCCTGCAATACTAGTTCGGACGCAGTAAGCCACGTTCGTTTCCAAGGGAATCCGTTTGACCCCACAAAATCTCGTAGTGTGAAATCTGCCGCCCTCGGGGATGTGGAAAGAAAGGGCCCCGTCTGTGTCATTTACATCTCGCCCATGACCGTGACAGGTATACCGGGGGGCGGAGTGTGCCAGCACACGACCTTTCGATGGGCCAACGTGACGCCGCAAAGTGGCGAACACAATTCCAGACGGCAAATCTCGTATGGAACGTGAGGTTTGTGGAGACGAGAATGAGACGTACATGTAATGTCTTACCCAATAAACTGATCCTGAAGTAGGTTTTCTTAGTAATATAAAACTACGTGTTATACGTTGATAAAATGTGAGAAATCGTTCCCCTCATTTTTTTATGTATTGAATTCCTGAGTTCGGAAGTATGTAGCCAGTGTCAATGAAGAGAACGTATTTTGCAATCCTAAATTAATTAATGTAAGCCACAAGAAAATCACTCTCAATAACTGCAATTTTGCGCAGAACATCTTTATGGCACAAGTGTTGGTCAGTTTCATTGTATAAATTCGTCACTTGTGTGACGATATCCACAATGTTCAATGACGAAAATGTTCTCTTGATATCCCATTAATACAGTATGTCTCGGCGTCTGTTACTATTTGTTACTAAACAATTATGTATCGTCATTACAATAATTGTACAACATACGTTCTGCTCAATGTCTAGAAGTTGTTTGGAATGATAAGTTTGGTAATGTGACTTTCTTAGTTAATGACTTTAAAACCTTCTTTCGCAGTAGAACATTAGAAAATCATAAAATACCAATGAAAATTGAATTTAAGACGACTGAAAATCAATCATTGTTTTTTTATTGGTATTCCTTTTCCGTTCGTTATTTTCTTATTATTTTCTCAGGAGTTACAACTTACCACTTTAAAGCAGAGGATATCTTTCTGTTTAACACTATTTCTGGTCGTACATGCTAGTAACTCATTCATAGGCCTCGGCACCTACAGCACTAGCCAATAGCCGGAGCAGTTGCAAATGTATACATGCGATTTGCGTTAACATTTAGTTTTCAAGTGATGATTGGCGAGAATTATTGGAAAAGCAAATAGAATGAGTCAGTATTTACTTGATTTTTTTTACGGGTTGGCTTGATTGATACCTCGCATCGGAACGAAACATGTTGCTGTCAAATTGAAGTTTAGTGACCACGATATTTGGACGTATTTACTACTCGGTCATAATTTCTGGTTAGTTACATAGAGCAATAGTTCTCTAACGCGAATGCATGGGCACGATTGCTTTTCTGTATGTTTTGGCTATATCAAAAAGTACGAGAATGTCTTATTTTCCTAGATATACTATTTTCTCTAATTTCCATTTATATGTCATGGTGTAGAGTACAAATAAGGAATGTAAAAAATTGGGAATCGTTTTCATGCTCTACTTGAAAAACTGAATACACCATTGGGTTTAATATTTTAAAAATGATTTAACCAATTTTAGGCTCTGAAAGCGGTTCGTTCCGCCGTCTGAATCATAGAACAAAATTCTAAAGAGAAAATTATTGTAACACGAAATAATTGAAACTTTTCGCTGGGATGACGTGAACGTGCTACTACAATTTAGGAAATGTTTGTAGGGAGCAATCTGAAAAAATTGAAAACGTGAAGAAAGTAGATATGTTTTTTAAAAGCAAGAAGAACAGCCCCTGTCTCCTCGTCCCCCTGTTCCCTCGTCCCCCCTGTCTTTCTGTCCCCCCTGTCTCCTCGTCTGCTGTCTCCTCGTCCCCCTGTCTCTCGTCCCCACCTGTCTTCTCGACCTTTATCTCCTCGTCCCTCTTATCTCCTCGTCCGCTGTTCCGCCCCTTGTCCCTGCCCCCTCATTATCTCCTCGTCCCCCCTTGTCTCTTTTCGTCTCGATAATATCGAACTCGCCCTGCCTTGCCTATCGTTCCTCCTTCTCCCACTTCGTTGCCTTGCTTACGCAGCACTTATCGTCTTTTCACACTCCGCATTCCCCCGCTCACTCACAACTATCCCTTAGCTTCTCGTCTCCTCGCCAACGAACCGACATGTATGCCAATTCTTCACTCGTTCGATTTCACTCTGACCGTTCCCAACAACATGCGCTCCACTTCAACTTGCCAGAATGTCCGCTTGTTCGTTCGGCGCAGCCCGCCCGCCCGCCGCCCGCCGCGCGCCGCCGCGCGACCATACGATTTTCCGGCGCGCTTTTAAGAGCTTTTTAACAGCTTAATCTGCGCCGGCGGAGCCGCGGCGCGCGTGCATGTGAGACGGGGAACTTCGCAGTCGTAGTCGCCGCAGCCGTCCACGACTTGGCCGCCCAAAGAAGCGAATGTTTGTCGCCTCGCGGGCGTCTGGCACTGGTAAGGCGAGAGGGAGGGTGGGGGAGAAGGTCGAGGCAGATGGAGTGGGGCCGAGAGATGGGAGGGGGAAGGGACAGCAGGCCGTGTAGAGTGGGCGACGGAAACGAAAGGGGTTCGGCGTGAGGGAGGGCGGAGTGGCGAGAGAGAGAAGAGTGGGTTGGAGAGGGGCGGCGAAGGTGGAGGGGGCGGTTCGGGAGTTGGCCAGGCGAGAAGCAGACGCCAGAGGGCTGGTGCGGTGGGAGCGGACTAGAGGGTGGTAGGCGAAACGGCGAGAAGGCTGACGGTGCGATGGCTGAGCGACGAGAGGGTAGGATGGTGGGCGGATGAGGGGGGCGGAACGAGAGGTGGTGGTGGTGGTAGAGGGAGTGGTATGTGGAAGGGGAGATGGGGTGGGAGGACGGAGCGCGATGGATGGAGGGGAGAGGCGGGAGAAACAAGAGCGGTGGGAAGGCAGAGCGGCAAGGTCTGGATGGGAGTGCAGCGAGATGGGTGAAGGACAGGAGGCGACGAGAGGGTGGGAACGGCGGCGCGGGTGAGAGGGCGGGAGAAGAACGGGTTGGAGGGTGGATCGGCGAGACGGGTGGGAATCCGCGGGGGGCGGATGAGAGGGCGGAGCTACCGAGAGGGTTGGAGGGTTCGGTCGTGAGGTGGCAAGGGAGAGCGAGGAGAGGGCCGGCAGCGGATGACGGACGGGGGAAGAGAGAAGCACGGTATGGCATGGGGAGACGGCAGGGACGAGTGGGCGGATCGAGTGTGATGGGTGAGGGGTTGAGAGGAGGGGGCGTTGATGTCGGTGAGATTGCGCGAGAGCGAGAACGTGACGAAGGAATGGTTGCATGGAGGCGTGGAAGTGCCTAAGAGAATGCGCGGGAATGATTGAGAAGCTGAGAAACGTCAAGTTTTGGTGAGGCAGAATCCTTTTGAGAATGAATCAAAAGGAAAGAAAGCGAGAGTGGATACGGTAAAACAAAAAAAATAGAACGAGTATAAGGTACAGCATAGCACTGGGTATATACAATTTCCGGGAGATGGGAGGCAGAAGCGGAAGAAAGCAACAGTAAGACGAGGCCTGAAGGAGAGAAGATCTTTCAGTGATTGATGAAAACAAAAATGAAATGAAAATCTAAATAAACGGTAATTTCACAATGTCAGAAACATGGAAGTTTGTTTGATAGTGAGACGCACACATTAATTGAGATTTATTTTACTGAAATTTTATTATATTTATTAGTTTATATATATATATTTATATAATATATATATATATATAATATATATTATATATATTATTATATATAATTGGAAGAATGCAAAGAAATGGAAGTAAATATACATGGCATCAAATGCTAATTCCTTCAGCAAGGATGAGAAACTTTTTTACTACTAAAATAACGTGAAGATCAGTAAACTTCAGATAACTATATTTCGCATATAGGCTACTTCACTTGAAAAAGTGAGATATATTAAATGGAATTGAAGACACTAGAGGGGCTTTCTTTGGGCTTTCAAGACTCGCCTATATTAGCTTACCATTCCCCAATTGAATCTCAGGTGGCAGCTTGGAACGCTGGCTTTACGGATGAGCGAAGTTAACCGCGGCAGCGCCCTCTGGTGACGGGGAGAGGCGGGGGGGCGCCCGTGGGGCGGGTGGCAGAGGTCGGGGGCGGGGCGGGGATGGCTTCAGAGGGTTGCGGGCCGGTCGAGCTCTCAGGCGGCGCAGACTAGACCACCGGCGCCGGCCAGGTTCGTGTGCAGCGGCGATAGGCGCCCCAGGGCCCCGCCGCCGCCGGTGCCGCGCCGCCGCCCGCGTCGCCGCGCCGCGCGCCGCGCGCGCGGCCAACGCCACCACGCGCCGTCCGAATAAAAATAACGCGTCGCGACGGGAAATGCAAGCGGTAAAGATGATGAAAATGACAAGCTAATGACGATTCTGATGGGGGGGTGGCGCGGCGGCCGAGTGACGGAGCTGCGTCCGGCCGGCGATGCGGGATGGCGGCGGGGGAGCGTCCCTCTTGGGCT
>BOPP01000073.1:3679298-3705847 GCA_017312745.1 Gryllus bimaculatus | reverse complement strand
GCCTCTTGGACGGACGGCTCGGCGGCTACGGTTGCGGCACGCGTCGGCCGCCTGTTCCCCGGGCGATTCGCACCGAGTACCACCTTCTACTCAGCCCGCTTCAACATTAGGAATACGACGAGCAATTGCATATATCAAGAGAAATGCAATGTTAAATATATATAATTGGGTGAGAAACATAAAGGTATAAGTGACATTTCATATATTATGAGAAATCTGTTTATAGTCAATATCACTGTAAATTCGGGGTGCTTTGTTTCATCATTGAAACCACTGCATTTCAATTTATTAAAACCACGAAGATGCATTGCCATTGAAATATAGCTTAAAATATACACCTTTTCTCAGAATTTGTAAAATGTCACTTATACTGTTCTCGTTTTCACCCATAAGTATTCACGGCGGTAGCGCTGGTCAAATACAATTGCTAGAAACAAATATAATAATTACATATCTACATAATACAATTTTACCGCATTAATGTCCTAACCCTACCATCCTAACGTTCACATACAACTACAAAATAATTAATGTTAATGCGAACATATTTTAAATAATATTAAAATCTTCTTTAATCAAATTTTACATTTTGACACTCCTCTTTGACTTTTCCTACGCCGCTGCACGTAATTTGTTCCAATATTATATTGTTCTGGTAACAAATATAAATTTATCCCATTTGCTCTCTTTTATTTGTCGAATTTTCGACCCTCATCCTTCCGCGTGACGTACGAACAAATCGGCTTTTCATATCTCACCCGCGCTTCCGTCAATAGACGGTCACCACTTAATGGTTTGAATAATGAAGTAATGTTTGAATAAGTCGCAATTTCTCTCTGCGGTTTTTTAAAAGTTCCCACGATATACATCCATTAGCACATCCTCGTTTAACAAGTTTCGTAGTATAGTTTCATGTAGTGCTACTGCGTGTTATACAGCTGCATCAAGTCGGATGACATTAACTTAGCCTACGAGACTATTTCAACAATGGGAAAGTCTGCTTTACCATTTTTGACAATGTTTGCAAATCACATTTACATTTCGTTAAATTCCTTTTGACAGCTGCTTCTTCTGGGAATATAAATTATAAATATTGAACACGATTTGTGTTATCTGATTTGTGAATACAACATACAAGAATAGTTGGGCAGAATTGCAACGAACTACAATTCCCCACCGTCATCCATCATACCGTAATATCTTACGACAATCTAAACAACAAGAAACGTTTGGTAGCATGCAAATTGCAAAAACAACCCGCCGTTGCACCGTCACAACCTTTGCTTGTCGGAAAGAGATATAACGCGGACAAAATTAATTGCAGTTATATTAGAATGATTTTGATCTAGAGTAACTAAAAGACGTAGACTTTCTTAAATACAACTGACAGTACAAGCAGACTGTTGTTCTTTAAGAATTTTCTGTTTTAAGTACAATTTGACGCGATGGTTCTGATAGGAGTTGTAATATACTTCAACACTTGTAAGGCACAAATTTATTTATTCATATTCAACATAATTTATGGTATTCAACTGTTTAACAACAAGATAAATGGCGAAAAATTATACTTGAATTTTACAACTGCGAAAAATTCATGTCGTAGTTTTGCCGTCTAAGAGTTGTATTGAATTAGGCTACGCAAGTGTAAGTGAAGCGGCTTTTTGATTGATTGGCTGATTGAGCTATTTATTTTGGACGCATCAACTAATATGGCCATTACTCCCGTGGGTGTAGTACATGAAATAACAAAGGAGGTGGCGCTATTCCTCTTTCGTTGGAACGCGTTATCTGGACACGCTCGAAGCTCTCGGCAGGTGTCCCTCAGTGTGGAACAGCATAGAGCTTGTAAGTCTCAAGTGTCTGTGTAAAGGGACAGGAGGGAACAAAGGATAAAATAAAAAAGAGACCTCCCAGTCTGTCATCCATTTGTTAGCGCATTGCTCACATTTTGATCGATTAACTGATTTGACGTTTCCGGGCACGCCAACTGCTATGGTCATTAGTCCCGTTAACTATATACTCCGGGAGGGAGTGATACTTCTCCCCTGCTAGAATGTGAGAGCCGGGGCTGACCTTCACATAGGCTTGCAGGACTATAAGGAAACAATAGTGCATTTGTATACGGGGCTATTTCGCCTTCTGCATATCTTCCAACGTGGTGCACTTTTTCAGCAAGGAGAAGCTCCGAGCTCCCAAGATGCGTCGTAGCGTCGTGCATGGGAGGGCGCGTAAAAGGGGAGATTAGAATAAGGAAGAGATTGGGAGTTACCTGTTAAGGCACTATTTCGACACTCGCCTGGTATTGCTCGGAGAAACCAAGAAAATGTAAAATCAGAGTGGCTGACTGCTAGGGTTCTCGCCCAGATAGCTTTAGAATTCGACCGAGCTACACAACTACAGTTGCAAACCCCGCGTGCTTCGGGAAAATAATCAGGCATCACCGGGTCTCAACCGTCAGGACACTGCAGAGGCAACGGTTAGGCTGCTACTGATCCATCGCAGCCGATACAGCGCTTCCGTCCCCCATCCCCTACCCAACTCACCGGCGAACCGAACACGGCTACCCGCAGCACCTCGCGCATTCACCGCGTCCCGGAATCCACGTCGCCCCACGGCCGCGCGCGTGGCGACGCCGCGCGCGTTGGCGGCGGAACAATAACGATGCTAATAAGCGGGCCCGCTTCCGGCGGCAGCGGCACTGGTCCGCGCCGCACAACTACCGCGCGCCGCGCCAAACATCACTCCGCGTCCCGGCGCGGATGACGGATAGCGCGCGCGCGGCGGCGGCCGCACGTGAGATGTGACGCGCGGCGGGTCTCCAGCCTCTGGGTTCCGGCTTCGGGTTCCGACCGACCGCGCCCAGGCCCCGCGTTCTGCACTGCGGGTTCCGGGCTCCGAGTACCAGGCCACGCGTTCCGGATTCAGGGCGTCATGTTTCGGGCTCCGGGTTTGCACTCCGTGTTTCGGGCTGCGTGCTTCGGGTTCCGGGCTGCTGGCCTGGAGCCAGGTGTTGGCTTCGATGTTTTGGGCTTTGAGCCCCGTGGTCAGGGTGGCGGGCTCCAGACCCTAGAGCGCTCGCAAGCAGTTTGGGGACTAGTCTGCTGCTCGCATGTCGGAGGCTTAGCGCTAGTGTAAGCAGTGTATAAGGATCAGGATAGCACAAGGAAGGAGTTAGAAGGATTGCGTGCGGACCGTGGCCCGTTTGTTAGGTATTGCTCCGGCATTCGCTTGATGTTGATCGCAGAAACATGGGAAAACTAACAATCAGAGCAGCCGCGCCTAGAATTCTCCAAAAAGCGACTTGAATTCCACCCACTGTCAAGCTAGTCCGAAAATTCCTGCCACCGTGGAGACTGACTAGGAACCACCCGGTCGGTGGGACTGCAGGGAGATCAGCTGATGCCCCCGAATCATCTCTCCCGGTGTTTAGAGAAAATTGGGCAAATGTTCAAGAAATGTATGCACCCAACGCATCCTCTGGTACCTCGCAGAGCTACTCATTAGCTTGTTCATCCCCAGTCGAATATAATATGATATAGTATATATATTAATATATATATATATATATTATAGTAATATATATATATATATATATATTTCCGCAAAAACGTAACGCACACCCAGTCACTCCTGATGATTAGCTAGAGAAACGTGATGCCGACACACGACCGTCTATAAAGGCCTCTGTTGTCACCACAAGCGCATTACGTCTGCCAGGACTGAACTTGAAGATCTATTGCCCTGCGTTGTACGATGCCTCAGCCGGCGACCGGCAGAGCATTCTAAACACCGCAGCCGACTGACCCACAATACGGTGACAATACGCCCGACAAAGGCTCCCGCCGCCCGACCACACCCCATGCGCGCGAACCACAGCCTCGCGGATGCGAACGCCCGCGGCAGGCGGGCCCAGGCGGAGCCAGGGGCCACCATCCAGCCTGCGGAAAGCGCCGGAGGGGAATGAGCGGGGGCGCAGCCGAACAAGGGGGTCGGGTTTACCCCCGCTGGGCGGGGTTGATGATGAATGCCGGGCCGCGCTGCCGAATGAATCACCGCGCGGTCGGCCCGACGTTGACACGCCGCCGGAACGTGACTGCTTTTAAAAACATGTTTTAAAAACGCCTTCACGTCACGGGCATTAAATTTCATGCGAGTTTCGGCTGTTGAAGAGTCTCGTCATAATTCGCCCGCCCACCGCCAGGCAAGTGTTAAATTCTGAAGCTTGTTCAAGTAGACCCTAATTGCGTCGCGCCGCCGCGCCGCCATCGCCATCAGCCTCCTCCACCGCTGACCGCCGCTCCGCCCCGGGCCACCGGCAACGCCACCGCTACTAACGTTGCCGGCTTCTCTGACGCCGTCCTTGCCGCCTCTCCCTTCCAACCGCACCATCTGCCCCTCAAACCCGCCTTCCCACCCACTCCCACGGGGCCAGCCCGCCGGCCGCCGCCGTCGCTCATACACATCCCACATCCGACGCTGTTCACGACCAGCCCAATTCCACGGCAGCCCTCCTCTTTGTGGACGCGACCCACGCAGCCTAGGAGTCGGCCTCACAGACGACGCCACTGTCACCGCCTACAGTCACCACTGCCGTTGCCAGTTCATTTGCTGCATTCGCTGCTTTACCATCTCCACCCTATTACCAACTCCGCAGTTGCCACTACTACAGTGGCGTAGGTCTTGCTCGATATTTCGACAGTCGGCCACCAGCCCCTTAACCCATAGCGACGCTAACACAACATCTGTCGCCATCACGTCTACGCATCCCACCACCGCCATCACAGCACGCCCCATCAACCATCTCCACCGTATTACCAACCCCGCTGTTGCACCTGTGCCGTAGCCGTTGCTCCGGTCTTCTACAGTTGGCCTCCAACACCCTTACCCATAGCGACGCCAACACACCATCTGTCGCCATGTTATCTCTAGGCTTCTCACCACCTCCATCGCAGCGCGCCGTTCTCTTGCCATCCCTGCACCTCCACCTCTTTCTCATCTGTGACGCCGGGCCCTCCGATGCCTTCATCGCACATCAGACGGTCAACTCCTCTTCGCTTCATCCCCTCCTCTTCCCTCTCCTCTCCAACCCCTTCCTTCCCTGGGCGGTGGCTTTGCACGCGGGCGTGAAATGCATCGCCCTCGCCGCCCGCCCCTGCTCGAGCTGCCACCTCGGAAATTAACACGCCGCCGGTACGTTACACGGCGTTTCCGAAGGAGAGCGGGCACTCGAGGGGCGGAGCGGACGGCATGGGGGAGAGGGGAGCAGTTGCAGCCAGCGGTCCGAGTGGGTGCGAGCGCTGAAGAAGGATGGGAGAGAGGATGCGCTTAAGTGGCTTGAGGATGTGCTAAGGAGGTGATTTGGGCAGTTCAAATACTGTTGAAATCTCCAGCTAATGGACGACTACAACGAAATGTAGTTGGAGAAACTTTGATATGCCACGCGATAACACATACAATTAATTATTAAAGTTGCAGGCCAGCTTGCGAAGTATGTTTTGCAATACGTATCAAATGTATTTAACTACATGCGTAATTTATCAGCAAATGCTACAACTATTATGTATCTAGCGTACTTCCTACAATTTTTTTGACAATATAATGATATTTTTTATATTGTTTGTTTATTATTTTTTCGCCGGTACAGCTAATTATTATTTAATGGGATGTGTTCTAAAACCCAAAATGTTTTAACATAAAGAACGAGAAAAATAAGCAGCGCACAAGCATACAGCTACTCGTAGAAATATTCAGGGTCCATAGAGAATTATAAACAAATGAACCATACCCCTTAGTTAAGATCTACTACTGACAATGAATTGTAAAGAGCGAAAACACTACCAGAAACACACTTCTATGTTTATAGGATCAATATAAATTTCCCATATCCACCCCTTGTCGAATAGAGAATATTAATTACATTTGAAAAGCCCTTTAGAAAAAAATATTCTATCGCATTCCGCGTATCTGACAATACTGGAGAACATACGTTCCTGAAATATTGGTAAGTTATTTTCTCATTAAAATATATCACACCACTGTCGGTATGTCATTTATTTGATATTTAAGTAAAATTGTAAAATCTGTCGAGTTCTCACACATCACCTGTCAAGACTGTAATGGTGTACGCCGAGCACGCTTGAACTAAAACTACTTAAAACGAAATTTTCTCCAAAAAAATAAAATTAAAAACTTAAATGCACATCCGAAAATTTCATCCTTCATCATCATTTGGCAATTCCCTCGCTTGTGGCAATTAATTTAGCGAATCATCCTCCCTGGGACCTTTCTGCCTATTGTCGAATAGAACGCACATCCTGCCATTAATTAACTGATCCCAACCGAATCGAAAGCATTACTCTAATCCGGAACAACGGCGCATCATAAGTAGCTTCCGCAACCCCGCGAACGGCCGGGGCGCAAGACGGATAGAAAAGAGACAACAAACGGGCGGGCTCAGCAGAGAGAGAAAGAGAGGGGGTGGATCGGCGAATAGCGGACAGGGGCTCTGGCGGGCTCACCGCGCAGGCCGGTCGCCGATCCGGGAACTGCTGGGATCGGGCGGGGGGCGGGGGCGGAGGGAGACGGGGGCCGGAGCGGGTGAGCGAGCGGACGAGCAGTTATCGGGGCCGGACGACGCGGCTCGTAAAGTCAGCGGCGAGCGCACGCCGCGCTCCCGCGGGGTGGATTCGGCAACGGCCAGGGGGGGGGGGCGAGGGGACGGCAGTGCACGCGGACCGTCCGCACACGTCCCCACCCGCCCGTCCCACCGTCCACCGCCGTCGGCCGCCGCCGCCGCCTGCTGCCGGCGGTCGCCCCGATCCAGGCCTGCCTACGCTTGCAGTTCCACATCCAGCCACCCGCCTCCCCCCCCCCCCTGCGCTGACCGATCCACGGCGCTCGCTCCCCGCGCAGTCCATCGTCCTGCCGCCACGCCCGCCCGGCGCGGCGAAGACCCGGACTCATCTCCCGCCGGGCGCGGTCTTCCCTCGGCCCTCGCCTCCTTCCCTTCCAATCGCCTCTTCATCCTCATCAATCGCTTCCCGTAGACCGTCCTCCGTCGTTCTTCACGAACTAGCTGGCGTCCTTCGGTACTATCAGCTTCCGCCAATCACTACTCCTCCTGCGGCGCACTGCCTGCCATCAACACCAGGCGAGAGCCGGTTTCACGAACGAAGTGTTTTTTTCTCTTAACCGAGCGAACCACGTTTAAGCGCAAACTTTATTCCCTTATTAACCCCCTACACTCCCTTTTCTAAACCCCAACACTTCATTATTCACTTTAATCCAAACCTTTTATTCGACGTCCATCATATTACACGTTCGTCACTTTTTCTCTTTTCCTTCATTTTCTTCCTGTTCATTTTCGTGTTTGATCATCAGTGAGCCTCTTATCTGAATGGAAACCATTTAACGCATGATAAATTGCATTTATGACCAATTTTGTAATGTTTTATCCACGCCACTTATACTCAATTCAATCTCCCACGTACTGAACAATACGAAACGAAAATGTTAACTCCGACCTAATTAATTCACTTTCCTTTACCAACTGACCGGGATAGACGTTCACGAACTGCTATTAACATCCTTACGTTGTTCACCAACCTTTACGTACTGCCACTCTTGGCGATATCCCTTCTGATCCAGGCCTCTCTTCTCCATATGACGCTTAACATTTGCATATTAACCAGAAATGAATTTAAATATCACCAACTTTCACTATTCACTCATAGTATTCATCATTTCATCTATTTCCCCTTCATTAATTTCCTTTTATTCACAATGTCGCCATTAATACCGCCCGATCTTTCCAGCCGTCAAATATTTCGAGTATTTCTTGCTGAATCTATGTGATTCGTAATGCTGTGAGATGATAACGGTCTCCTCATTAAATATGGAGAATTCACGAATATGAAGTGAATGTAGGATTTTGGGCATCATTTAAATTTGTTCATGCACCATTACAGCACCTAATGGAAATTTTAACGTCCTTTCAACAGCATAACTACTAAGTCCCTTTGTTTTACAAAACATTGCATCTACGTTGCCTCTATGTTTGTAGCAACTCTTTTCTCAAACCATATTCCGAGCCTGTTCTAACTTCATTTATTAGAACAGTATACATACTTACGGGAGATGGGTTCGTACTTCACTAACCTTCCTACACAACCGTTTCTGTCGTACATCATAACTTTATTAACATCATCAAAACAGTCATTACCTCCTTTTGATGTATACCCTACCCAGATTTGAGCTTTAGCTCAGCTCAGTTCTGTTCTATCCCATACTTCCATTGTACAACTGTATTATCGTTGTCACGGATCTCATCTAACGATCTTTAATGTTTCCTTCTGTTCCCTATCCAACTTCAGGAATTTACGAATGTCATTACCAACACTATATAAATACTATTTGAACACCCCTCTTTGACACTTCTTGTTGAGACCGTCCGTCTATGACGACTATTGTCAGTCTTGCTATAGCAGTCTCTGCCAGCACCGCTCCTTACTGTTGTCTGTCCGCCTCTGTGTCTGTCTTGCCTGCCTGACACATTCTAAAAACTGTCATCAACAACGTCCAAACCGCGACTTGCTCCGCAAGTGCATTCCCGTATCAACTTTAACTGGTATGCATCCATTTCAATCATAGTTATTACGCATTTATCAGGTAACAACCCTTGTGTATTGGTTCGGCCGCTCGCCTTTCACCTCTTGGTACTGTGGTTAAAATCCCAGACGTTAATGTCGAATTTGTGGTTGGAAAAGCGGGTTCACGAAAGGAGGTCTCAGGGTTTTCCGGGCACCGCCATAGTCAGAAAAAGGTTTTAACTTCCCACTTAACTGGAGTGTAGTACATATAAGAGCGTGTATGATTGAAAGACGAGGTTTAGGACACTATGAGGAAGGAAAGATCGCGCACGGTCGGAATTCAGAATTCGCCTGGAACTGATAGGATAAATCTCTGAAAACTACCGACAAAAGCAATCTGTCGGTAGAATTCTCCTCCAGACAGAGGCTAAATTCGAGCAAGCTGCCTCACGTCAGACACGAAAATCCGCCACTGACGGACCCAAAGCTTCGGACCGCTCAGTCAGAGACTCTACAGCCGCAACTCATATTGTCACTGAGCTACATACCGGCACCACCATTAGCGTAGCCTCATTTCATCCCGTCCGCTCTTCGATTGCAGGCTGGCCAACCGGCAGGCCTCGAGATTGATTGATTGATTGATTGATTCCGGGTACGTCTACTGCTGTGGCCACTCGTCCCTTTAGTACAGTGAATGTTTTATTCCCGGAGGGGCGGCGTTCTCCCCCTGCTGGATGGCGAGAACCAACGCCGAACTAATGCCCACTTGCGGGGTATACCCCACCCAAATATCTCTCACATTGGCGTGTCACCCTATCCGAGAAGGGCTCTGGTTTCCCGACATGTGTGGTATTCCAGTGCATATGCATGCGTCCGCATTGGGGAGGATATAGAGAAGCAAAGGGGAAGAATAAAAGATCGCGCGTGGCCCGTGGCCTGTTATGAAACTGCTCTGGCATTCGCCTGGTACTGCTACGTGAAACCCAGTAAACTACTGTTCACAACAGCTGGCCGTTATAATTCTTTTCCAGACAGCAGCTGCATTCGACGTAGCTATATAGCTCGTAGCGACAATCTGACACCATTTTTCGGGACTTGAACCCAACGACCGCTCGGTCACAGTCGCTTGAGGGACGCGGCAATGCTAGCTAAATCAGCCAGAGCGCTTTTCGGCAAGTCGACGGCGTGCGGCCACGTTGCTCTCGGTCCTCGGCCGCACGGCCCGCTCTCCCGAATGGCCCCCGCCCCCGGCCCCGCCCGATTAATCGCCTGCCTAGCGTAATTTCCGATCGCTGTTCTCTGCCGCCCCTTCTGCTTCGCCGCCCCCGTCTCCCGACGCGGCCACGCTTCTCAAGCGGGTAGAGCTAGGGAGAGCACCGGGAGAGGTGACTCAGGGCACCAAGTGATGTCACTGCATGCCTCTGACCGGGAGGTCTTACGTTCGAGTCACGCCGGCGGCAGGATTTTGGACATTGGTTAAATAGCTAGGTCGAACTCTGTCACTCACTCTCTGGAGGAGATTTCCAGCTGTTTGGAGGATAATTCTTCCTTCTAATTCCGTGTCCTATCCTCACCCGTTAAACACAATGACGCTATCGGTTCGTGGGTATTCGCAAGTGCACATCCAAATTAATTTGGTGCAAATTCTCTCTCAAGCATCTCTTAACAAGAGGAAAGTGCTCTCAGAGCATTTACGAAACATGATATTTCAAAACACCCGCAGTTCGGAAGCTCCGAAAACTGCGATTGCGACAAATATCTTTTGCCGATCCGTGAAAGCCAATCGCAGTACACTCAGGATATGCGAACGAGAAACCGGTGTGCAGCTACGGAGGTGAAACTATGGAGGCGACCTGTGGTAGGAGCTGTTTATGGTGCTGGGCATCGATGTTTCTGGCTGGTAATTTTGTTTGTGAACACAGGAAAGAAATTAATCTAATGGAAGTGTCACCAAAGATTTTTAGTTTTATCCACGATATTTTAAATTATTAATATTTGTTAACGCTGGAGACTAAGAAAAATGGTGTTTCATTGAATCTATTCATGATTTCAACAATTTAATCAGATGTTAAACTTACAAAACGACCACAGCCAAAGAGATTATGCCAGTAGCGGCAGTTAGAGCACTAGTAGTGGGAAGTAATCTGCTTGTTGGTTTGTTTTCGCAAGATTTGAAAATGAAAGTTCGCAGCGGTAGCACAACCACTAAAGAGTTCGTGAACTTCTTTAAACTATCAGTTTATCTCACATTTTTACTATTTGAAGTACAGAAAAACATATTTGTGCGCTCCTGATAGTTTCACAGTATGCTTGTTATTAAATACATAAATATCATCGCCATACTATTTTATTGAAAGTGTATCCATTAAAAAATTGAATTCGAAAAAAAGTACTTAATGTTCTCCAAATTATTGAGGGGAAGCGACCTTCAAGTTCCCCACCAGAGTCGTCCGTGGGTGTGGGGCAATAGAACCAGAAGCTGGTTTGGACTAATAAGTCCTCCAAAAACCACCTATGTGGCAAGATTTCGGATCCGTAATCTGGAGCACAGTGGATGGCTCTATCGGTTCGCGGAAGCGTGCACGCTCCACAGTTCACACTGCGTCCGAGACACGGGGAGGGGCGTAAGCTGCCAGGGATGCCCAAGCGTGTGGGGTAATAGAACCAGAAGCTGGTTTGGACTAATAAGCTGTTCGCAAACTAGCAGCGATGTAGCGAGATTTGGATCGAGAGGAGCGTGGGCAACTCTGCCTGTCGGTTCGCGGCAGCGTGTGGGCTCCACACTCCACAGTTAGCCCGAGTCACTACATTCAGACATTGCCATTTTTGGGGACGTTACTGCTATATTTACCACGCGTAGTAATCTTCTTTTAGGTACACATAATCTCCAAGATGACCTAAATTTCTTGGTTCAAGTATTGGCCAATAAAAATAAATCATCCAAATCTCAAGCTAAAAATCTTCTCCTTAAAACGGATTCTTCCTACTTATCCCCTAATAATTAAAAACCCTGCAGTCAAATGGCTTCCAAACACTGACCTACACCTTCCCAATATGGGGAGGTTAAACTAAACGCTAACGCAACCTTTAAACGCTAAAAGCAACCTTCGTAAACTGGAAGTACTGCAAAACAAATTCTTAAGAGAAGTTTTAAAGGCACCATGGAATATAAAAAATGGCCATATTTTAAAAGAATAACCTATGGAACCTCTAAAAACTTGGGTTCTTAACGTTTCTTCCCATTTCTACTTTTTTCTTTCATCTTGCCCAGCCTCACGCCTGAACACTCTAGGTAAATCAGTCAATCTTTTTCCAAGAATCAAATCAAGTTATTACGTATAAAACAGGTTCAGACATTCTTAAATTCAAAATGTATTTTGTACTCCAAATATTTCATGTATTTTTCTGAAGTACCCTACCTGGTTGCCCGTAATAGTTAGTTTTTAATATTATTGTTTTCAAACATTGTTCATGTACGATGAAATGAAGTTCAAAAACCCGTTTATGTATACTATGAAACCTGAAAACCCTTGAAATGCATGATTTTGTCGAACAATGATCATAAAACAATTTTTTTTAAAAATAAGGCCGAATCACGGGAGAGGGGGGATCAACCGCACAGGGGCACGTGCGCCCCTGGGCTGCGCGTGCCAATAGCTGCGACCACCGCCGAGTGCTCGAGGTCGCTACGTAAACGGATAGAGCGCGCCGGTGTTGCCGGCGCTAGATAAACAAATAAGCGCGGGAGCCACCCACATCAGCTCGCACGACGTGTTGAATCCACCCATTGCGGCGCGCGCCGGATCCAGCCCAGTCGGCGGGACCGGGTCGGGAAGCGGCGGAGGGGAGGGCCGGGCCTTGCAAATGACGGTGGCGTGGCTGACGCGGAATAAGGGCAATCGCGTCCCCGAGCCGTTTTGTGTTGACGCTCGTGAAATTGAAAACTGGCCAAGTGGTGTGCGATGGGCGGAATGAATGGCATCACACTAATTTAGGGCCAGCGTGTCTATCGTCTAGCAAAAATTTCAATAGAGGGTTGATGCCATTATCTTTTTCATTTTTTGCGCGGTAAAATGTTATTACATAAAAAATGCGAAATCGAAACAGGAATATTCTTTGAATACATACGCGGGTTAGATTTATGACATGAGTTTCGATTTTTAACACCTATTCATGTTCTGGATCGAAAATATTAAAAAGTGTAATATGTAGTGTGTAACAAGTGTAAATTATATACAATAAAACGAGATTGCAGATTTGAATGTGATATTTTCTTATCCCCACTGATGTCACTTATTTATACTTTAGCAGGC
This sequence comes from Gryllus bimaculatus, assembly GCA_017312745.1. Lineage (NCBI taxonomy): Eukaryota > Metazoa > Arthropoda > Insecta > Orthoptera > Gryllidae > Gryllus > Gryllus bimaculatus. Next base: position 3,692,946 of record BOPP01000073.1, on the reverse strand, counting down.
AAGTGAAAAAACTTAAAAATGTAAGAGTTTTTAATTATGGTAATGGTAATGTATTTATCCATGGACACGTTCACTCATTATCCTTTTTCTTATTAGTGATCACTAAAATAAGGAAGTGAGAGTGAATGAAGAAAATAAGGAAGAATCATATGCATAGAGTCACAATAATTCTATGCATATGATTCCCATATCTCCTTAAAAAGTTTTCAATTTTCATTTTTATTCCAAATTCAAGTGGTGTCTATAAATTAATATAGATGTAGACATGTTACTGTTAACGAAATATAATCTTACTGCACTGATTGTTTGCTTCTTCAACTCATTAACCAAAAAGAACGCAGTAAAAAATGCATTAAAGAAATCATGGACCGAAGCAAGCGCCATTTACATCTCCACTATTTTTATTCCCAGCTTGATCCTCGTCCCTATCACGCTAAATTACCCACTTTTAACCCAGGGATCATTAAGAGCAGCAGTACCACGATCATAAAAGCTTTCGGTACACGATGACGCGCAACGGGTGTAGAAACGGCGGCGCGGCGTCTGCCGCCCTGCGAGGGAGGGCGCCGCCGCCTTTTATGGGAGGCGTCCCAAGGCGGCGACGGCGGGCAGGCGATGGGGGGTAGGGGCAGGGGGGCGGGGCAGGAGCGAGTGGTGTAAGCGCGAGGAAAGAGCATGGAGGTGGCAGCGCAGGGTAATTCATAAGTATTGCGAAAGGCGTACGGAGCCGGAGGGCGGGGCGGGGTAGGGCAGGGTGAGGTAAGTGGCGGCGTGGGGAAAGAGGGTATAGTGATTGTGTGCGAAAATAGCCGAGAGGTGGCGGCTGGGGGATGACGAAAGTGATAGCCAAAGGCGGCGGAGGCGGAGCGAGGAGATGCGTGGCGGGCGGAGGGACGAGTTTGGATAAGCGGTGCAAGGGCAAGGGTGAAACGTGATGGGTGTGAGCGGAAGAGAAAAGGGTGCGGATGGGGGGACGAAGCGCCCAGGAATAACATTTGGCGGCAGCAGCGGAGTGATGACGACGGAGTGAGCGACGCGAAGCGAGCGAGGCGGACGGGGCAGGGGATGGGGCGAGGTGGGGTGGACCGGGCCGCAGATGGGAGGGATGTGTGAGCGATGCGGGGAAAGGTAAAAGGAGGAAGGCTAAAGCATACACAAGAATGAGAGGAGAGAAAAAGGGAAGAAGTGTGGTGCAGGTGGTGGAAATAACTTGGAGGTGGCGGCGGATTGGGAATGTCGAAAGCAACAGCGAGAAATCGTGGGGGAACGGGGCTGAAGCGAATCGGCGCGGGGTTGGGCAAAGGTGCCAGCAGAAACGCGAAGTGCGGAGGCGAGACTTTGGTCGGGTGTGAGCCAAGGGCAGAGGGCAGGGACGGACAATGAAACGCGACGGAAAGAGCGTGGAGATGGTCGACCAAGGAAGTGCGTAAGAGGGGTTAAAGGGTGGAGGGCGAACGGCAGGGCGGTGCGTGTAGGGAGGGGAACGGGATGGAGGGAGCGGGGCGGACGGGGTGGCGGAGGTTGACAAAAGTGATAGGCGAAAGACCGTGGGGGCGGACGAGGCAGGGGCGTGGCGGGTAGGGACGGGGCGAAGTTCTGTGAACGGCGTGGCATTGAAAGACAAAGGACTGGGAAAAGAGGGTGGTTGGGAGGGAGGGAAGGGAAGAGGGGTGCAGTGAGGAATGAAACGCCGGGGGAATAAACTTTGAGTGGCGGCGAAGGGGTGTAGAAAGCAATAAGCGAAAGACGTGGTGCGAGGAGTGACAAAGTGCAGGGGGCGAGACGTGGAACGGGTAATGAGGAAGGGCAGGGGGCGGGGATGGGGGATGCGGCGCGACGAAGAGCGTGGAGATGGGCGGCAGAGGGAAGTTGGAAACAGCGAAGGCGGAGGCGTGCGGGGTGGAAAGAGTGGGGGAGGCTGGCGGGCCGGGGTGGGAGTTAGGCGGCGGCTGCGTGAGAGCTGTGGTGTCCGCCGTCAGCTGCTAACCTCCGCTCGCCAAGTTCGAGCTGCGCCCGCTCGTCTGCGTGCGCTGGCGGGCGACGGCCGTCCAGTGCGGGCTGGGCCCGCCCCTGTACACGCCCCCGCCAACGCCCGCGGTCTGCGCCTACGCCGCTTCTACACTCGCCTATTTTTTATATAGCTCTTCTATGGCTCTAGTCTTTGTCACCCCGCTTCGGGTCGAGATTCTATCACTGCGACACTCATTACATTAAGGAGGCGATTCCACAACAATTCGTAAGATTTTAACTATCTATTATGTATCTCTGTGACGCACTGAATTATGAACTTTTCATTATATAATACTTTTTATATTATTAAATCCTATATTTGAATAAATGGTAAACTCTTAAGGCACGTAGAGGATCAACGTTCACCATTTGTCAAGGATCTAGTGATGGCGAATTTTATAAAATGAAGTTACAGATATAATATTTGTACCTGATTGAAAAGCAACTCATTATTCACTGCTGTTTCGTAGGTCACGTTCTGATCCGTTCAAAGATATTACGGGCACTTTTCAAACACCCACATACGATGAGTTGCCTAGCAACTTGAGGCAAATGCAACATATGTAACTACTTTATGAGATTTTCGAGCACTTGCTTATAGGCAAGAAGTGAACGTCTTCCTCCGCATGCCATTTAAGTATGTATTTTTGTCTGAGACACCTTGCATAGTTCTAAAATAACTTATCTGCCAACCTACTATATGTTAAATTTGTCCCACCAATAGCAGGCCTGGATATATTTCGACTGCTTCCGGTGACTTCACCGTTTAGGTTAGGCCTTTTCACGAAATTGCTCCCACGAGCTGGTTTGCACACGTGAGGTCGGGGCACGTGAGGTCGGGACACATGACTGGTTGATCGCGAAGTGGAATGGCGGCGTGAAGTGTTAAAGAAGTGATTGGGGGACGGGGGAAGCGGACAGATGAGGCGAGAAATGAAGAAAAGCATGTTATTAACATTGACGGTAAAAGAGACAACAGTTAAACTATATCTTACCTTGACAAATGAAGAATTATGTTATTGGTATTATTTTGATTCTTTCGTGGTTAGGATAAAGAATAGTCAGATCATTGACGGAAATTTTCGCCACTAAGTGGATTCCGATCGAAATTTACTAAATTATTCGGTTAGTAAGACATGCATAAAAAATGGCGAACACTTTTCCTGCGTGTATTATTTTGTTTCAACCGAATTCATTATTTCAGTTACAAGGACAGGGCCGTTCACATTATGATAAAACGACGATAGTATCCGTTCCCTGCCATATCCTCTTCAGTATCATTGAAGAGGACCGAATTCACACATTTAGATGGCGCCAAATAAGTCTCACTCGCACGATGTGACAGTTACTCTCTCGACGTGACGTGCCGGTTACAAAATATAGATACAAGTGAGTATACAAACTGAAAACATCTTAATTAGAAATTTCTACTGCGCGCCAAAAATTGAAAGAAAACCATGCACCCCCGGCCAAGTGACAGGTATTTATAGTATCGTTAGATACCCAGGAACTCGGTGAAAAGTCACAACCAATGAGTTTCAATTATCACTGAACTATGCAATCTTTTGCCTAAGTTACTCCTCTTATTCCCATACTGCGCCCGCAGACCGAATGTACATACTCAGTGGGTCACTTCTTAAGGCACCTGACGTCATGCGACAGCAATGCTCCGAGGAAGAGGCCGTCCGCAACTAAATGTTATTCACGTGTTGTGCTACAGAACCACAATCATTTTGGCATTCAAGATAGTAAAGATCTGGTAGAGCGTCTATCAGTATATACAACTTAATGCTGTTGTAGGGCTTGTTAAGACTTTTCTTTCTTCCGCAGTTTTACACAAACTATTTTAATTGTTGTTGAGCAGTGTGCATGCTTCTTTTGGTAATCCATTTTGTGTGGTTATGTTCAGCGGTTTTTTTGTTGTTGCTGCAGATCATAGTTACTAATCGCTCTAAACGCTGCTCCTCTGTCCGAATCAAGTAATCAAGCGAAGATGATGCTTTCATGGCAGCGCGAACAGTGCCCACATGCGCTGTGTTGAGACCGTAGCCTCGCTTCAGAGACCCTGGGGCTCGCAGTTAATCGACGTGTACTTTATTCGACGGTATGTATACAGCTGCACTGCCGCCGTCGCCACCGTCTTCTCCTCGCAACCCTCCCTCCTGCTGCCAACGCCCTCGCTTTCTCTGACGTAGCTCCTCCCCCTTCCCTCGGCATTCGGCCCCTTTCGCCCTCGCGTGCGTCCCGGTTACCGCCGCTCTGCGTCCTCGGGGCACAGCGTTTCGCGGCGTTGCAGCTGTTGCTCGCGCCCTGGCCCGGGGACACGGGCGTGGCTAGCGCGGGGGAGGGGGGAAGGCGGACGCGGAAGAGGAGGAGGAGGAGGAGGGGGCAGGTGAAGCGGCTGAACGCGTGTCCCGGGGCTTACCCGGGATTCGAACCTCCGCGTCATGCGGGAACTCGCCGAGGCGAAGAGCCTGGGGTAGGCGGCTCCCGGCCCAGGGCGCAAGGGTTAGACTCCTGTCACTCCGCGAGAGTTTTGCGGTGGGAGCGCGGCAAGTTTCCTCCGAGCTTTCATATTCTTGGTGCTCCTTCCATATTCTTCTGCTTCGTTTGTACTTCCATTTCGTACACCGACATTCGGTCGTTTGTACATTCTTCGTCATTATCACTATGTGTTGCGATAAGATAAAGATAACAAAACGAATTTACCACGATTTCGGAACTAAATTTCCTTCGCTTCGAACATGTGTTATTTTCTTCTTGTATTTAATGTTTTAAGTCAGTGCATATATTCATCGTACGTCGACATAAATGTAGAAATGTAAAATCACACTATATAACTATCGAGTATTGAATAATTTCTTATCATCTATTTTAGATTTCCAACGCGAACAGAAATTGAAACATCTATGCAGCCTCTATCATTTTTAGAGGAATGCGTGGGTTCGTTAGATAACTAGAAACTCAGGAAAACAAAACAATGACACAGTTTCAATTTTGCCTGAAAAATAAAAATAATTGATTATGTTATTACGCCTGACCTCACATTGTGTATGCGAACTGAATTCTCCTTCTCAATTTAGCCGATTACGATACAATTAACGTCATGCAATAGCAATCTCCAAGGAACAGGCTGATCATCATTAAATATTTCCCATTATTATACGAGAGTATTTGATTTGTGGCTCATGAGCGATGTGCGAGCTACGTGTTTTGAAAAACTATTATGCTTGGTTTCGTTCAGCAGCATTTTTGCTGATGCAGGTCACTAGTTGGTAGAAAATTTATCGATATATTTTATAAGGATTTAACGAGAAGGAAGATAATACACAGAAGAAATAAAATCAATGCACTGTCCCTTTAGGTAATAATTTATTTTCTAAGCAATGATATATTCAAATGAATTTTCTAAATTGTGACAGGAAGAATGTATACCGTTTCCACGGAAAAAAGAAATTAAGATTCTGACAATCTGAAGAAATTTAAAAATAATAAATTGGCTGAAGGCAGAAGAAACTGTTAAAAAACGATAACCAAATAAGTTACAAAATGAAATAAAAGAATTGGAAGTAATGGTGATTCAAGTACTGAACGTACGAGGGAAAGAAACTTTTCCTATCTTTGGGGTGCCATTTACTTGGTAGGCGACCACAGTAATGAGTTGTCAATTTATTCCACAACATGATCTCGAATTGCAATCGATTATGGAATGTTATGAATGGAATGATAGGACACGTGAAAGTAAGAGAAACGAACCACGCCCAGGAGCTGAAAACTATGGTTCCGCGGGGCACGAATACTCAACTTTTCGTTCCACATACATATATGTTTGCTCCAAGCCCGTGCAACTGAGGTCCCTAGTACGTAGAGAAAAATTAACTGCAGACGTGATACGATCTACATTCAATTCAAAGAGAACAGATAAAAAAGAAAGCAATGAATGTGACAACAAACGAAATGCAGATTTAGGTGCAGAAAGAAAAAGAAGAGCTAAGGAGACAAGGAAAAGTGAACAACGCGAACGAATACGACAGGGTAAAGAAACTTGAACGGAGATTCAAAGAGATTTGCATACATTAAAATGTCGCTATATATCACACAACTTTTCTAGTCACACTTTGAATTTATATATTTCGAACACATTCGACTTTTTACATGCAGAAGATTTTTTAACTTACGAAATGGATTTGAATTTGTACTTTTTCATAACTAAATTCTTCGCCCAATTAGTAATGGCAATTGACACAAACTCTAGCTGAAAGAACCCTTCTTTTAAACGCTAAAATATTCTGCAGCATTTTATCACCTTGATACTAGAGTTCCTTTGCTGACATTCAAATATAATGTCCTCCTTTTAACTCGGGGAACTCCCTATATTTCAGGCCTGTGAAGATATGGAAATTTATATTTGCAATTCATCAGTTTCCTGGTAGGTAGTCGCGAGACAAGTGCCGGAAAGAAAAATAATGTACGAAGCAGAACTCTGCTAAAATGTCAACTTAGAAGGCCTCTTCTCAGATTTCATGAATTTAAAATTTCAAGAGGACGCTACATTGGCAAAACACAATAACTCTTAGTCGATCACTTATCGCCCCTTCACGAACCACTTTTGTGCTACATTTTGAGGGAAAAGGTTACAGGCTTCGAAAAGGCTGGAGTCTATGCTCCGTAGAAATGAAAAGAAAATAACTTTTGCAGTATGCTATGACTGATCGTCGCATATTCGAAGAAGGCGCCGATGTTTCCAGTTTACCCAGAAGTTTTGCGAAGGAAACTCTTGACTTCGTTCTTCGGATCCTCACTCGACCGAGACTCATGAATTCTTCTGCAGCGAAGGCAGGGAATCTGGGTTCTGATAGAGAATTGGGTGGTTCTTCACGATCATTCGAAATTCCCAGTAAAATATATTTCCGGTTCGTCAAGTTTCATTAAAATTGCACCACAATAAAAACATTAACATACTCGTAATTATCATTTATACATTACTGTGATATCCGGGCCACCAAAAGCAGGTGGTCCGGTAGTGGAGTAACAAAAATACTGTTAGCCAAATTTCAAGTTATTTGAGACAGATGCACTAAATAAATGAAAGATGAACTGTGTGAAATGATTATGGACTGGCTATATAGAATTCTGTGTATATGAATATGCAGTTTATGAAAGAATCTGAAACAACATTCCAAACTAACTATTGATTGCAATTACCTCACTTAATTACTGCTCAGTTCCAAAAAGCTACAACACAAAATTCTAAGATTTGAGTTATTGCATCAATTAAGTTTAATATCTCTTTGGAAATGTCAGTTACATCACTGAAATTTGAAATGTATTATTAATTTTGTACCATTATGCTATATTTTCCAAATTCAAGTAATGAGGCATTTTATGAGTGATATTACACTAAAATGTCAGTATCTCAAAACTAAGAATTTTGAGTCATTTTTTGGAACTAGCCCGTCGATATTATGTTATTACAAACTGTAACTACAAATATAATTATCCGTCTAACACATTAAGCACGGTCCAGTACATTTGAGCCGTGTTTTTCAGTTTAAAAAATTTAAAAAACAAAATGAAACTCATTTTGTAATTCATATTCATTATGTTAGTTCTGATGCATATGCAGAACAAAGTACCGTTTGTAGAAAAAAACGACATTTCGATGAACATACATAAGAATCGAAATATAAACAGAAATACAATTTTTTAATTCGTATCTGGTACGAGCCAAGATGTCCTCCCGCCTTTAACGCCTTGGGGATTGTCCAAAGACTGTTACAGGGCAGATTTACATGATTATAATTAATGAAGGAACTGTGAGGGCAAATGTTACTGACATCTGTAAAGCATTAATATATTTTGCTGCAGATGGCGAGAAGTGAGAAGGAAACAAGAGAAGAGGTCGCTTCTGTAAACTCAGTGACATAATTCCGACAAGGACATTACTAGTTTAGAAACGTCATGACACGTACACGGCATTCATCAAGAGATCTGGCAGTTCCTCGGTTACAATTGAGTACCTGTTCACTCCGAAGCTCCCTTTGGACATAATTTTATCACGTTAGAAACAATAATGATATCTTGAAACTCTATTTTACTGATTCAACTGCTTGCAGTTTTATGCTGCCATGCCGACTCAAAACATAGTATTTAAATGAACATTAATAATGTAATAATGATATGAATTAACATGTAATAATGATTGTTTAACTAATGCTGCCCGAAGAAGTTCCTATGGCCAAATTACAAAAGTAAGTTCCCAATCATTGACATAAAGTTCGCACGAAAAAGGATATAAAATTATTGTGCATATGCTATAATGGCTGCCAAGATATCTGATCTTAATATTTGTCACAATTATAAGAGTACAATTATCTTCCAGATCGAATATGAGATAGTACTATCCCATGGTAGAACATATGATGCAATGGAACTCACTAAATATTCAGTACTTTGTCCATGATTTAGTTTCAAGATGGGATTCTGTGTTAATAAATCTAAAAAATCTTAAAGTTTTGACCTCTTAATGTAAGCAAACACTTCTTTTTTAAATATCGCAGCAATTCACACTTTTTCTCACAAATGGGTGAAACAGGAAGCAAGTGCCAAGTTCGTGAATATCCATTCCGACGAAAAATTTAGTCATGTTCATTAGATACTACTAAAATAACATGAAAGTTCTGGACCCGGACAGAGAACATTAGGTAATACTGATCGTGCTGATGCTATCAACATGGATACATCAACGAGCTTCTACACATCTTCTAAATCAAAAGATTGTTTCATAATGCCCTCAAAAGTAAAATACAGTTTTATCTATCCATCCACAACATTAATTAAATAACAGATTGAATCCAATATATAAATATTGTCCGTAACCTATTGCACATATTACATTATTGAACGTTGTATCATGAAATGGAATGTAGTTGGCAGGGTAAAACATTTTATTACTAAAATCTTTATGAACTTCCCAGGATCTGACAAAAATTCCTATTTTGTTGAATTAGTATTCATCATTGATGTTATGCATATACAGATTGAGAAAAACTTTGAGGTTTGAAGAACTGTTGGTATTCTCTTGCATTCCAATTTAACAGATTCATTTTTTCTGATTATAAAATTGCCACACGAATATACGTGTTTTCGAAATTTGATTCTCGAGAGACCAGTTAAAACACACTCAAGAGACGGAAGATATAGTTTCCGAAACCTGTCGAATAGCCCTCCCTCCAACTCGAGCGCTTTGTATACGACTGAGGCCGAGAAAAGGAAGAAACAGTTCATTCTCTTTCGTTGCCGCGCTCTGACCCACAGTTCAGGAAACACAGGCGATCGTCGCTACCCTGGGTCCGGACCGACGCGGAGCAAGGCCAGGCGGGAGGTACCACCAGACCGTCGATACCAGCGCCAATAACTCCTCCAGCCTGCTGTTGTCGCCATTATCGGCCCAACGCGCCAAAGCAGACAGCGGGGCGGTAAGACGCAGGGTAGGACTCGACCGAAGACGTAGAGGAACAGAGAGAGCAACAAGGAGCGCGATCGGGGAGCGGGAATGCAAAGGATGAGAACTGGCCCGCGAGGACACAGGCCCAGAGGAGGGGGAGGATGAGCACTCCCGGAAGAGGGAGAGGAAAAAAATCATAATGGCGAAGAGAAGGGGGGGAGAGATGGCGGCTGAGTCTGAGAAACCGGAGGAGGAGCGGGGACGGCAGCGGGATAACACAGCGAATATGCACGGACTCGAAGGCATTTTCTCCGCTTCCTTTCATATTCCGTCGCAGTTGTTGGCAGCCATAACAGACCACCGGGTCCTGGAATTGCCAAGAGCCGCGGCCACCGCGCACTGCCGCTGCCGCCTCCGCCAGCGCCAAGCGCCGCCGCCTCGGCTATCGCTGGCGCGCCGTCCATCGCCGCCGCGCGCACTCGCCCCCACACCCGCGCCGCCACATCGTCCCAACCCCGACCCGCCCCGCGCCGTGCCATTCGCCGCGTCAAATAGCCTAGTACGTATTCCGTTATGCTTTGGAGAAAGACACGCGTCGACTGTTTCCCCAGCCCGTCGCGTCGGTGGGCCGGTGAAGTCCACGTGCCCTTCCCGCCCGGCCCACACACGGCTCCGTTACCCTTATCTACGACTCTCCCTCCTCTCCCCCCCCGACTTCACTCACCACGTCCGGCAGCACCACGTCGCACAACCGCCGCTTATATTCCAACTTCCCTCCTCTATTCTGCCATTCACTTGCGTTGGTTTCCTCCGTAAAAGACCTGAAAAGTTTCTGGATTGAATAGCCAAAATGCAACTAGTCCCCCAAACCTCCGGTCCCCCTCCCGCTCTTCTCTACAGCGGAGTTTTGGAGCTGGCGGCACCCGCTCTCTGCGTGCGCCCGCCCGGCCGCCGACCGTTTCGCGGGTCGCGGGGTGGTCGGTGGCGGTTGCGGGATGCCGCCATAGACGCCGACACGCCGCGACGCCCCGCCCTCCGGCCGTCGCCGCCTTTGTCGGTCGCCCGCGCGAGCTTTTTTGATGGATTCGCGCCGCGCTACAGCACCGGGGCTTTTTCTGCTCGCCTTCTCACCCCGTCTCCTACCTCGCGGGGGGGGCGCCGCCGTTCGCGCTCCCCCGCCTGCAAATTTCGGCGCGAGGAGACCCTTGCAGTCCGTGACGGCGCCCCGCCCCCGCCCCTCGGCCCCTCAATCCCTCAAAGCCCGCGCCGCCGCCCCGCCTCAGTCATAAACGTCTCGCTCTGCGGAGAGCCGCGCAGAGTGCGACCGTGAGTGCCGGCGTCGCGGCGAGGCGCACGCCGGCGCGGCGCGGGCGCGTGCTCTCACAGCGACTGACTGGGCTAACGACGGCGCCGGCCGTAAAGTGCTCTCCGTGAGGCGGGCAACGCCTCCGGGCGGCGCCCACGCAACTCCTCCTGTCCTCCAGAACGGTCTTCGCGATTGGCGTCGCCAGCTGAATTGGTTATTTCGCAAAGGCTGCATCTCCATCAGCTGAATCCGCTGTCTAAGGGAGATTTATAGCGGCAGGCTGCTCTGATTGGTAGCAATCTGGGGTTTCAGCGATCAATACCAGGAGAATGCCGGAGCAGTACCCTAACAAACGGGCCACGGACCGCGCGTGAACTTTCCGTCCTCTGATTTATCCTCTCCTCATCGGTCAGTTACACACACACACACACACATTAATGCACTAAACTGTTATACATGATAGTCGGAGAGTATCCTGGCTGGGGTGGTGTCGCGCTTGCAGGAGAACCTTGGTTGGGCGGCGGATCTCATGATCCAACGAGGGATGAACACCAAGACTTTCCACGATAAAACATGCACTATGGGATGGATGCATTTATGGAACTAATGGCCATAGCAGTTTACATGTCCGGAAACGAATCAATCAGGCAAGTATTAATCCGTCAGTTGGTCAGCGCGGTTACGTTTTTGAAAAAGCAACATCCCTGGGAAGGTAGTTTATTCGAAGTAGACAACCGCGTCCGCATAGGTTACGTTAACAAACAACGGGCGTTCACGTAGTGTGTTCTGAATCAAATGGCTGGCTTTCCCAGTTTTAGGAAAAATTGGAAATGTCGCTTTTTCGGAATAACCAATAAAATCGGAATCCAATTTTCGAATTCAGATGCATTTATTCCCATTCTCATTCAAATTTTTGCACAGGTGCACGCATCCCCTAAATCACATAATAACAGGAAATTGATTTAGGTTTACAGTCTTTGACGTCCAAAATGTTCATATCGCAAAAAAACAACTGGAGTTTAATTCATAGCTTTTAATTAGAGAATAAAGTTTATTTTCTATCAAATAGATGCAGAAAGAGGCTGTTGGAAACGAAAGATCGGCATACTTACAGAAGTTGTAAAACGGAGAAGCAATCAACAGACGAAAAAATTCGAACAGCGTGGTCAATCGAAGTCTATGACGTGTCAGGCAGATCCATGAAGAAGTAAAAAAACATGTTAATGAGCAAATGCCTCGTCCTAGGAATATGTCGTTATTGCGGGGAGAGGCACGGAACGTACTCCCCCACAGATTCCCGGTCGAGATTGGGAAAGACGATGGGAAGGAATAGGCATATTTTTGCATGTATATTTTTGCGTGTCCTGTGGCTCGTCCTGTGGCAATGCGAGTCGCAGCGCCAGGTGATGATCAGGAAATCACGGAAACTTACGTAAAGAGCAGTCTGTCAACGAACCCCATAACAGCAGGCACCACAAACACGTTTAAAGCATCAAACAATTTCTGGCACCTGGTCGGAATCGAACCGGCGAACACCCAACCACTGCTACACTCAATCATACGGTGTTGGCCTTTACGCTGGGCCGTTACCGATGCTAGTAAGCACAAATGACATCAGGACATCCTGTAGCTGAAATGCGAATGAAAATAGTTCTTATTATACGGGAGAGAATATTTCCGGTCGTTGGTAGCTTTCTTCATAATTCTATTTAGTATAGTACAAGAGCGAGGGTAGGTATTTCGGAGCTCGCGAAAATCTGAACAAATTGCACTCGTCTCGTATACATTACACAGAGTTTCTAATAGTTGTTTGGCGTATGGGTTTACGATTACGAAATGGGGTTACAATTTTTCGTATATTTATCGTATATGTTCAGAAGCTATCAATATTCAGGCTAAGATAAGATCAAAAACGCGCTTTCCGCATTTTGCAAGTTCACTTCATTCTCGAAACATCCGCTCAGTCTCATTCCTTCTCATACTTTCTCTCTTTCTCTCTATTCTCACTTTTTACCCCCATCCTCTCTCTCTCTCTCTTTACCCCCTCCTCTCTCTCTTTACCACCTCCTCTCTCTCTTTACCACCTCCTCTCTCTCTTTACCACCTCCTCTCTCTTTATCCCCTCCTACCTCTCTTTACCCCCTCCTCTCTCTTTATCCCCCTCCTCCCTCTCTTTACCAACCTCCTCTCTCTCCCTTTACTCCTCCTCTCTTTACCATCCTCCTCTCTTTACCTCCCTCCCCTCTCTCAATTTTCTTTCTCTCTCCTCTCTCAATACTCAATATAAATATTCAAAGGTTTTTTCTATAACTCCAATATCTTCAACTTAATATCGAATAATGCGTATAATGGCAAAATATTCGAGCATTTTCTGCAATGCAAAAAAAAACAAACATAAATGTCCAAAACAGTTTCACGTTTTCACAGAGTGCTTTTTGTGGGTATGTGGCCCGATCAAAAGAAAACTAGTATTTCAATTTAATGCGAGGTCCATTGAATTAAAAAGGAATTCAATTTAATATCTGCTGTGTTTATTGTTTTCAGGAATGACATCTGAAATCCCCTTCCGTCCATTCAGTAGACTGGCATTCACGAGTGGGCAAAACGTTTTATCAGCAGAGTTCCTTTCTGCCAAAACACGTCAAAGAGGCGCACTATTTTCATCTCTCGGAGCATTCGATAAAGTCCGTTTCAGATATAATGCAGCATACGTGATTAGGCGAAAAAAACAAAAGGCTGTTTCATTCTATTTCGCATTTCATGAACGTCCTAAGTATTTTATACTCTCTCTTTATACAGCCCACATTTGCTTAATGTACTTCAAAGACGTCCTCGTCTCGGGCAGAATTTCGCGAAAGCAGTCGACAGCGGGGGTTCATTGCGGG
>BOPP01000073.1:3627282-3679273 GCA_017312745.1 Gryllus bimaculatus | reverse complement strand
TGCCCGGCTTTCCCCCCCCCCACTTCACCCGATCAACCCCTGCGCCCGCATGAACCCCCGCTGTCGACTGCTTTCGCGAAATTCTGCCCGAGACGAGGACGGTCTCTTTAGAAGCTACAATTAAGCAAAGTGTGGCTGTATAAAGAGCGAGTATAAACATACTTAGGAACGTCATGAAAATGCGAATAGAAGGAAAAGCCTTTGTTTTTTCCTAATCACGTAATGCTGCATTGATATCTGAACGGACTTTTCGAATGCTCCGAGAGATGAAAATAGTGCGCTCTTTGACGTGTTTTAGGCAGAAACGAACTCTGGGCTGATAAAACGTTTTGCTCCACTCGTGAATGCCAGTACTGAATGACGGAAGGGATCTCTAGATGTCATTCCTGAAAACAATAAACACAGCAGATATTAAATTGGGATTCCTTTTTAATTCAATGGACTCGCATTAAATTGAAATACTAGTTTTCTTTTGATCGGGCACATACCCACAAAAAAGCACTCTGTGAAAACGTGAAACTGTCTTGCATTATGTTTGTTTTTTTTGGCATTGCAGAAAATGCTCGAATATATTTGCCATTATACACATTATTCGATATTAGTTGAAGATCATTGGAGGATTATAGAAAAACCCTTTGAATATTTATATTGGGAGTATGAGAGAGGGAAGAGAAAAGACAAATTGAGGAGGGAGGGAGGTAAAGATAGGAGGAGGTAAGAGAAGTAAAGGAGAGAGAGAGGGTAGATGAGAGCAGGGGATAGAGAGAGGGGGAAGAGTGAGGGGTAAAGGTAAGAGGTGGTAGGAGAAAAGAGAGGGAGGTAGGAGGTAGGAGATAGGAGGAAGGTGGTAAAGAAGGAGGGTAAGAGAGAGCAGGAGTGAAGAGAGAGAGTAGGTAAGAGGAGGAATGGGGGTAAAAAGTGCAGAATAGAGAGAAAGAGAGAAAGTATGAGAGGAATGAGACTGATGCGGATGTTTCGAGAATTGAAGTGAACTTGCCAAATGGCGGAAGCGCGTTTTGATCTATCTTAGCCTGATATTGAATAGCTTCTGAACATATACGATAAATTACGAAAAATTGTAACCCATTTCGTAATCGTTAAACCCATGACGCAAACACACTATTAGAAACTCTGGTTAATGTTATCACGAGGACGATGCAATTTGTTCAGATTTTCCGCAGCTCCGAAAATACTACTCCTCGCTCTTGACTATACTAATAGAATAAATGAGAAAGCTACAACGACCGCGAAATATTCTCCTCGTATAATAAGAACTATTTTCATTCGCATTTCAGCTACAGGATGTCCTGATGTCATTTGTGCTTACTAGCATCGTACTCCAGCGTGAAAGGCCAAGCACCGTATTGATTGAAGGTTGCAGTGTTGGGTGTTCGCGGTTCGATTTCGCGACGCAGGTGCCAAGAAATTTTTGATGCTTTAAACAGTTTGTTTGGTGCTGCTTGTTATGGGGTTCGTTGACAGATATCTCTTTACGTAAGTTTCCGTTGAATTTCCTGATCATCAACCTGCGCTGACGATCGCATTGCCACATGGACGAGCCACAGAGCACGCAAAAAATACTACATGCAAAAATAGCTATCCTTACCATCGTCTTTCCAATCTCGATCCGGAATCTGTGGGAGTAACGTTCCGTGCCATCTCCGCAATTAACGACATATTCCTAGACGAGGCTTTGCCTCCATTACGACATGTTTTTTACTTCTTCAGGAATTCTGCCTGACACGTCATAGACTTCGATTTGACCACGCCGGGTGTTCGAATATTTTCTCGTCTTGTTGACTTGGCTGTCTCTCGTTTTTAGCAACTCTGTAAGTATGCGATCTTTGCGTTTCAACAGCCTCTTTCTGATCTAATTTGATAGAATAATAGAACTTATTTCTCTAATTAAAAAGTATGAATTAAACTCCAGTGTTATTTCTGCGATATGAACATTTGGACGTAAAGACTGAAACCTAAATCAATTTCTGTTATTATTGGATTTAGGGACGAGCGTGCACCTGTGCACAATTTGAATGAGAATGGGACTAAAGCATTCTGAATTTCGAAATTGGATTCCGGATTTTTTGGTTATTCCGAAAAAGCGACATTTCCATTTTCCTAAACTGGAAAGCCAGCCATTTGATTCAGAACACATACGTGAACGCCCGTTGTTTGTTAACGTAACCTAATGCGACGCGGTTGTTACTTCGAATAAACTAACCTCCAGATGTTGCTTTTTCAAAACAGTAACCGCGCTTGACCAACTGACGGATTTCGCACAATACCTTGCCTGATTTGTTTCGTTTCCGACATGTAAACTGCTATGGCCATTAGTTCATAAATGCATCTCATTCCATAGTGCATGTTTTATCGTTGGAAAGTCTTGGTGTTCATCTCTCGTTGATCATGAGATCGCCGCCCAACCGAAGGTTCTTCGCTGCAAGCGCGACACCACCCTCCAGCAGGATACTCCTCACTAGCTATCATGTAATCAGTTTGTGCTATTAAGGGTGTGGTGTGTGTGTGTGTAACTGACCGATGAGGAGAGGCATAAATCAGAGGACGGAAATTCACGGCGCGGCTCGTGCCCGTCTTGTTAAGGGTACGCTCCGGCAATTCTCCTGTCTTGCATCGCTGAACCCCAGATTGCTCACAATCAGAGCAGCCTGCCGTATAAATCTGCCTTAGACACGCGGAAGTTCAGCTGAAGGAGATGACGGCCCGTTTGCGAAATAACGCCAATTCAGCTTGGCGACGCTACCATCGCGAAGACCGTTCTGAGGACAGGAGGAGTTGCGTGGGCCCGCCCGGAGGGCGTTGCCCCCCTCACGGAGAGCACTTACGGCCGGCGGCTCGTTAGCTCCGTCGTCGCTGTGAGAGCCAGCGCCGCGCCCGCGTCCGGCGGCGCCTGCGCCGCGACGCCGGCACTTCACGGTCGCACTCGCGCCGCTTCCGCAGAGCGAGACGTTTATGACTGAGGCGGGCGCCGGCGCGGGGCTTTGAGGGATAGGGCCGAGGGCCGGGGGCGGGCGCGCCGTCACGGACTGCAAGGGTCTCCTCGCGCCGAATTCGCAGCGCGGGGGAGGCGCGAACGGCGGCGCCCCCCCCCGCGAGGTAGGAGACGGGGTGAGAAGGCGAGCAGAAAAGCCCCCGGTGCTGTACGCCGGCGCGAATCCACAAAAAACGCTCGCGCGGGCGACCGACAAAGGCGGCGACGGCGGAGGCGGGCGTCGGCGGCGTGTCGGCGTCTATGGCGGCATCCGCAAACCGCCACCGACCACCCCGCGACCCGCGAAACGGTCGGCGGCCGGGCGGGCGCCGGCAGCAGGCGGGTGCCGCGCCTCCAAAACTCCGCTGTAGAGAAAGGGAGCGGGGAGGGGACGGAGGTTTGGGGGACTAGTTGCATTTTGGCTATTCATCCAGAAACTTTTCAGTCTTTTTAACGGAGGAAACCAACGCAAGTGAATGGCAGAATAGAGGGAGGGAAGGTTAGGAATATAGCGGCGGTGTGCGACGTGGTGCCTGCCGGAGTGGTGAGTGAAAGTCGGGGGGGGAAGAGGAGGGAGAGCGTAGAATAAGGGTAACGGACCGTGTGTGGGCCGGGGCCGGGGAAGGGCACGGACTTCACCGGCGCCACCGACGCGACGGGGCTGGGCGAACAGTCGAACGACGTGTCTTTCTCCAAAGATAACGCGAATACGTAACTAGGCTATTTGACGCGGCGAATGGCACGGCCGCAGGCGGGTCGGGGTTGGGACGATGTGGCGGCGCGGGTGTGGGGGGGCGAGTGCGGCGGCGGCGATGGACGGCGCGCCAGTCGATAGCCCGAGGCGGCGGCGCTGGCGCTGGCGGAGGCGCAGCGGCAGTGCGCGGTGGCCGGCGGCTCTTGCCACATTCCAGGACCCGGTGTCTGTTATGGCTGCCACACAACTGCGACGAATATGAAGGAAGCGCGAGAAAATGCCTTCGAGTCCGTGCATATTCCCAGCTTGGTTATCCGCTGCCGTCCCCGCTCCTCTCCGGTTTTCAGACTCAGCCGCCATCTCCTCCCCCCTTCTCTTCGCCATTATGATTTTTCCTCTCTCTTCCGGAGTGCTTCATCCTCCCTCCTCTGGCCTGTGTCTCGCGGCGCCAGTTTCTCCTTTGCATTCCCTGGTCCCAATCGTCGCTCCTTGTTGCTCTCGTCTGTTCCTCTACGTCTTCCGGTCGGATCCTACCTGCGTCCTTACGCCCCCGCTGTCTGCTTTGGCGCGCTTGGGCCGATAATGGCGAACAGCAGCTGGAGGAGTTATTGGCGCTTGCGTATCGACGGTCGCTTGTGGTACCCCCGCCTGCTTAGCTCCGCTCGGTCCGACCCAGGGTAGGACCGATCGCCTGTTGTTTCCTGAACTGTGGGGTCAGAGCGCGGCAACGAAAGAGAATGAACTGTTTTCTTCCTTTTCCCGCCCTCAGTCGTATACAAGCGTCGAGTTGGAGGGATGGGCTATTCGACAGGTTTCGCGAAACTATATCTTTCGTCTTGCTTGAGTGCTGTTAACGTGGTCTCCTCGAGATCAAATTTCGAAAACCCGTATATATTCGTGTGCCAATTTTATAATCAGAAAAAATGGAATCTGTTAAATGTGGAATGCAAAGAATACCACAGTTCTTCAAACTCAAGTTTTTCTCAATTGTATATGCAATAACATCGAAGTGAATACTAATTCAAACAAAAGTAGAATTGTTTGTCAGCTGGGAAGTTCATAAAGATCTTTAGTATACAAATGTTTACCCCTGGCCACTACATTACATTTCATGAATACAACGTTCAAATTTATGTAATATGATGCAATAGGTTACGGAAAATATTATAATTGACTCAATCTGTATTTAAATTAATGTTGTGGATGGATAGATAAAACTGTAATTTTACTTGTTGAGGGCATTATGAAACAATTCTTTTTGATTCTGAAGATGTGTTAGAGAGCTCGTTGATGTATACTCATGTTGATAGCATCAGCACGATCAGTATCTACCTATTGTTCTCTGTCCGGTCCCAGAACTTTCATGTGATTTTAGTAGTATCTAATTGAACCATGACTAATTTTTGCGTCGGACTGATATTCACGAACTTGCACTTTGCTTCCTTTTCACCATTGTGAGAAAAGAGTGTTGATATTGCTGCGATATTTGGAAAAAGAGAGTGTTTTGCTTACATAAGAGGTCACAAAACTTTAAGATTGTTTTAGATTGATTAACACAGAATCCACTTGAATACTAATATGCGCAAAGTACTGAATATTTAGTGGTTCGATTGCATCATAATGTTCTACCAATGGATAGTACATTCATATGTCGGATTCTGAAGATAATTTACTCACTTATAATTGCGTGACAAATATTAAGATCAGATATCTTGGCAGCGCATTAATATAGCATAGCCACACATAATTTTATATTCCTTTTCGTGCGAACTTTATGTGAGCAATGATTGGGGAACTACTTTGTAAGTTTGGCCATAGGGAACTTCTTCGGCATGCATTACGTTAAACATATTCATTATTACAGTTATTCAATAATCATTATCACATATTAAGTTCATTTTAAATACGTATGTTTTGAGTCGGCATGCAGCATATAAACTGCAAGAGCTTGAATCAGTAAAATAGAGTTTCAAGATATCATTTCTGTTTCTCAACGTGATAAAATTATGTCCAAAGGGAGCTTCGGAGATGATACAGGTATCAATTGTACCGAGGAAACGCAGATCTCTTGATGAATGCCTGAGTTACGTGTCATGACGTTTCTAAACTAGTAAGTCTTGTCGGAAGTATGTCACTGAGTTACAGAAGCGACTCTCTTTCTTGGTTTCCTTCTCACTTCTCGCCATCTGCAGCAAATATATATATGCTTTACAGATGTCAGTAACATTTGCCCTCGACAGTTCCTTCAATTAAATTATAATCATGTAAAATCTGCTGTAACCAGTCTTGACAAATCCCCAAGGCGTTAAAGGCGGGAGGACTCTTGGCTCGTACCAGATACGAATTAAAAAAGTGTATTTCTGTTTATATTTCGATCTTATGTATGTTCATCGAAATGTCGCTTTTTCTACAAACGGTACTTGTGTTCTGCATATGCAATCAGAACAAACATACATGAATATGAATTACAAAATGAGTTTCCATTTTGTTTTTTAAATTTTTGTTAAAGCGTGAGAAACACGGCTCAAATCAGGGGGCGTTCGGCTGCGGGAGCAGTGACGCGAGGCCCGTGGCAGTGACGTGACGCAGTGCGACGCGCTCGCGCATCCGCCCCAACGGGAGCAACCGCCGGAACATCGCATTTTCCCTTCATTTTGGAATGGCAGTCGTGGAGTTGAAAATGAATTGGGAATAAATGAGAATAAAAGGAATTAGGAACTGGAATCGGAGTCGGAGTTAAAAGAGGCAAGAGCAGGGAAATAAAACCGAGAATGAATCCGGAATCGGAATGGACATATCAAATGGGTATAGACAAGGGAAATGAAATTGCGTATAGTCGAAATAGGAATTAAATCATTGAACGCGACAAACAAATGTGAAACGAAACGGGAGTTGAAGCCAGACGAGAAAGAATAATGCAAATTGATTAATTCATTAACTCTTGTTTCCAAGCGCGTCAACTGTTAAGGTCATTAATCCCGTAAGAGTAATTTCATCGGAGTCCTGCGCTAAATGGTGCGATTCAGCGCCGACCTATACGTAGACTTGAGGGACTTTCCCAACCCGGTATCTGCATCTGGACGGGGAAACGTCTCAGCCGCGACAATCTAACCTCCCGACTGATCTCCTCACATGTATGCGCCACACTCCTTCCATGTAGCGCATGGAAGTGAAAGTGGACATAGGGGGTAAGGATAGGACAAGGAAGAGAGGAAACATCTCGCGCGGCCCGCTTGTTACGATATTTCTCTGATATTTGCCTTGCTTGAATCGGAGAAACCAAGAACTACCAATCCGAGCAGCCGACCGCTAGAATTCTCCTAAATTCGACCTAGGACATAAGCTAGAGGCGAAAATCCTGACGCCGTCAGCATTGGAACCGTAGGACATACTGTAAGAGGCATAACAGTGCCGTCGATTAATGCCCTGAGCAACCGAAGTCGGTAGAAGAATGGCAATCGGAACGTGAATTGCAACAAAAAGCGTTATGAGAAACGGCGCAGTAAGGCATCTTTGGAAAGGCGAAAATAAAATGGAGATTTGAAAAGACATTAAAATGGCAGAGGAATATCCACCGTTTATTTGAAAAATACAACCCGAGAAACGGTTCGAGGAAGCTTAACACTGACACTGAATTAAAAGCTACGGTATCGATCACCGGAACGAACACAGAGAACGCGTTGTCAAAGAAATTGTGTCAAAATGAAGAGCCTGATGTCCCTAGAGAAAGCCGATTCAGACCCAGAGTCGTCTTGGGCCCCCAGCCCCTAGTCGCTCTTGCCGCTCGGAGCTCCGTGCCAGTCCGTCCGCGCCCTTCTGCCGCCTCGCCTCCGCGCCTTCGGTCCCCGCTGCCCGTCCCGAAATGAACGAAGCAGGGATTGCCCTTCGTCGCGGTCGTGCGCGTTGTCGCATCTTCTGCGCTCAGCGGAGACGAAGCCAGCTTCCGGCGCCAGACGGGCTTGGGGGGGGAGGGGCCGCAAAACCCCGGCGGGGTACGGTCGCGTAGTTCTGCTTCACCAGCTCCGACAGCGGTCTCGAAAATTGGGCGAATCGTGGATGTGGAAAAAACTGGAGACACGAGACGAGATGGGAACTATTATGAAACGAATAGATCGATTTTTAGACGCGATTCAAGTTAGCTTCTTTTTATGTGTAAATAAGCGAATATGTCCGAGTGTTTCGGAACCGTATCAAGTTGCTTTTAGAGAACAATATAATTAATAATAATTTAAAATACAATAAATGAAGAACGCACGCGATTAAAATATACGAGATAAAAATTAGTACATGCCAGAAATATGTTACACAAAACAGTCAACCTCCATGCCAACCACACACACATACACCAGTTACATTGTTTCACAACTACAGAGCCGGTATCCAATTCAGTTTCCCAGAAGTTATCACGCATTCTCACACACTCTGCAGTCACCCAGCATGACGCCGTTCTAGAATTAAGAACATAATTTCCTCAACGTCCTTTGAGAGATTTGCAAAGTTCTTACGTTATATTATCGACCATGTTAATGGAGACTACAAACCTGTTGCAGCTAATATATAAAACATGCATGGGGCTATACGTATACTGCATACAGTACATAAAAGGTATGCACCAACGCAATCATGCATGTATAATATATAACCATCATTACAGTTACCTAAATGAAAATCGCCCCTAACCGCTAACCACAATGATGCCGTACCGCAACACGTCAAGTACATTCAAGTATGATTTAGCCATATAAACGCAGAATCCCACAGATTTGCGGTTCCGCGAAGACACCTCCAAGCCGTATTTTGAGGCAATCCGCAAGAGTGGTTTCTCGTTACGTATGTATTACTCTGGCGTTATTACGGACAGCACGAGCATCATCGTGAATAACCGGGCTACTAGAATCAAACCTCCGTCCTCTTGAATACTAGGAAGCCGCACTAGCCACGAACTTGATGCTTCATCTCCGTCGGTTTACCGCGGTTCCATACCACCCTAATTACCCATCCAACAGAAATCTGCTCATCGTTGTGCGACCCAGTTGCGGGGGCTGGCGGGCAGTGGGGAGATCTCTGGGGCGAAGGGTCCGAGAGCATCGGATGGTCAAGCGAGATGTCTCGAGTACGCGATAGAAATGGAAGTAGCGAGACGGGCCTGCGATCAAAAAATAACGATTTGAGCACTTAAGAAGCAATAAAGCAGTGACGACATGTACACTCGGAGTGAAAATGGTGAGATTATTTGAGATCCCGAGAAAGAAGGTGCTGTAAGGTTGAGATCTTATGAGGAAGGCTAAAGTTAAACATAGGCAAGTGGAATTAATGTGAGATTGAGTGGAGCGACATTCTCGTGGACGTGATGACGGAGTAACAGGGTGATCTGGAAGAGAGAAGTAACATGGAGGTAGCTTGGAAATGACATATTTAGGTTGGAGGAGTGGTGGAAACATCATTTAATGTGTCCTGTCGCGTTTACTACGGACATTAGTCACCTAAATGTAGTGCAAGTTACATCCGGGGAGGCGTTCCTCCACGCTGGAACGTGAAATCCGGCGCCAAACTATATGAAGGTTTGCAGATTTCATCCTGCAGATATCTACGCGAACGGAACGTCGCCCCAGCCTGTACAAGTTCTAGACTACAGACTGGTCTTTTGACACGAGTGTTAGTGTATGGAAGTGTAAATATGTATAAGTGAAGTGGACGGGACGGGAATGACGAAGGAAAGTGAGTGCGTATTCTGTGGCCCATTTTTAAGGTACTGCCCGGCATTGACCTGATATGGATCGGAGAAACCACGGAAAGGAGTAGCGGAGGTGCGGTACGAGTGAGCATAGAGGTAAAATAGAAGTACGGTAATGCAGTGGAGGTATAACGTTGATAGCGAGGTAGTGGTAGTGACAGCATTCAAGTGAGATTTATGCTTCGTTGAAGCGAAATAAATGAGAAATTGAAATAAATGAGCAAGGCTGAACGGAAATAACAATGAAGCGGAATGAATCTCGCCCACAAAAGACGTGGACGAGAAGGAATGGAAACAAAGGCAAGAAATATATCAGAAAAAGGGCGATGACACAAAGAAGGTGCTCGTAAGGCAAAAGAGAACAAAGAAACGAAGAAGAGACAAAATGTAAGAACACAGAAATCTGAAGCGTGCGGGAGACGCTAATGGACTATTGTCGATAGCAGAAACGAAATCCCGCTGAGCGGCAATGTAATGATCGGTGGGGTACGATGCGTCCAACCGATGCAGTTGCATCGGAGTTTACACCCAATTCATTTCGAGAGGAGGCGGCAGTGAAAAAGCGGCAAACGCGAGGAAGTGGAATCGTCGAGTCCAGGACAAGACCGACTGTAGCGACCGAAGCTCCGGGCCTGCACGGGGAGGATGCTGGGCAGACGTGTTTGTCCGGAGTGCAGCACTGCCAAGAGGGGGCAGAGGTGGAATAGCGCGGTCGGCGGGCTGGGGGCGGGAGGACGGGACGCTGTGGTGGTGGCTGGTGGCTGGTGGGAGAGGGGAAGTGCCAGACGAGGTGGCTGCGCCAAGTTGCGAATAGTTGCGGCGCGGAACTTAACAGCAGTGCACCGCCTCTGGCGTGCTCTTGTTAATGAGGTCCGGCGGGAAATCGAGGGGGAAGGGCGGTAGGGGTGGGGTACCGCATAGGCGCTAGAGAAGTGCAGGCGGGGCGCAGGAAAGCTTGATTGATTATTTCCCGCGTCAACTGCTGTGACCATATGTCCACTAAGTGTAGGAAGTGTTATAACCCAGAACATGGCGGTGTTCTTACCTCGAAGATAAGATGCAGCGCCGCTCTATGTCAGTTTGAGATGGGTGTCTCCTCCATCTCGGATCACCGTCAGCGGGACAGTGTCCCAACCGTGAAAAGTTCTCAGGCCTTAAGGTATATATAGAAGTGTAGTGTATGTAATTGTGATTGTTTGTAACGGGAAAGGTGGAGTCAAGGTAGAAGAACGGAAGATTGCGCATGCTCCTGTTTGTTAACAATCTGCGCCGGCATTTCTCTTGAACTGATGGGAGTAACCACGCAAAACTTCCGATTAGAGGAGCAGACCGCTAGCATTTACCTCCAGAGAGCGTCTGAACTGCACCTTGGTACGAAGCTAGTATGAAACATCCGCTACTTCCGGGACTTGAACCCTAGGAAATCCCGGTGAGGGACACTGCAGTAGCAGCAGTTGTTGCTCTAAGCCATGCCAACCGGTGGGCTCTGAGGCCATTGAGAGTCCTCAAATGGTATGCGAGCTGAACGACTGCCCTGACGGTCAAACGCATGAAAATCCACGCGCATATTGAATGGAGTTTTGTGCGACATTCGACACCAACTGGTTTTGGTCGTTAAAACCGCACAGAAGGATAAACGTCGAAATCCACGTGAGGGCGAAAATAAATGGCGTGCATGTTTCGAAATTCTGTATTTTGTCAGTTATGTATTATATTGTCAACAACGTGAAATATTTTAATGGGACTGGGAAAACTAGGATTCTATTGTCTGTAGGTCTCTTCATTTGAAATTTTACATTTCAAGAAATTGTGTGGTATGGTAGTAATACACACAAACAATTAAGATGCAATGGAGGCATTACGGTTCGTTTAAGATTCAAATAATTTTCCACGCACCATTTTTTCCACGAATTCATTTTTTTTTCAAGAAAAAACGTCGATATCATGATAACTTTATGAGAAAATTTTTTTACTGGATTTGACTTCTTTTTCCAAAAGCTAGTCACTCTGCCATATAATTAACATATGCTGGCCTACCTCTCACGCTTGTTCTTCAAAAAAAAGTCATTGATGATGAACTGAAGAAATGTAATTATTTTTCTCACAGGTTTCATCCACTCAGTACAATTTATAGACTATCAGGGTCACATTGCAATAATAATTCGAGATCTAACCGCTAGAATTGAATTGTAACTGAATCAAATCTAATTGAATTATAATTTAAAAGTCCTTACAACATGCTCATTACGGCTTTTAGTGGAAAGGACAAAACGAAATAATCATTTGTTTTTCAAGACTGATTCTAAAGACATAATGTCCTCTGTCACTAACACCTATATTCATAAAAAAGTGCAATCTTGGCATTTCTTAAATTACAGATTCTGTAACTTACGAAAGATTTCCATAATTTGGTTTTTGAATATGTTCATATTATATCTTAGGAAGTTAAATCTGAACGTATTCGCAAGCAAGGATGTATTAAGGAAGTAATATTTGTTTATTTCTACCTTTCACATCATTTGTAATTAATAGTATTTTATCTCCTCGCACAGCAGAATAAATGCCACAATCACGAAATTTGAAAGCCAAATATTCCATTCTTTTTATCATTTTGTAGACATTAATGATACCAGTGGAAGTAAAATTTGTTGTCACTGCAGTGGTAGAATGTATTTTCCACAAAATTTGTATTGCTGCAATAAATGACGATGTTTGTCCCATCCGTTTCCTGCCACAAGTAACTTCGGACGACTTACTAACGTTGAATGAGGTAATGACTACCAATAAAAGAGCACGAAGTATGATAATGTACTCTATTTTTACAATAATTCATAATCAAGTTCAGTCTTGTTGGGCAACCGCATAATAAGCAGCATTAGGCCCCCATTGTTCCGTATTGGGGCGGATAAGTGACGTTTGCCAACGCCCACTCTCAGGATCCAACCCATCGATGAAGAAGCCAACACTGGCGTCAACGCGTAGCCAGAACGGCGCCTACGACATTGGCAATGCCTGCGACTTGTCGCTGCGGCCAACAGTTAGTGGCTTAAGTCTCAGATTATGGCTTTTTCTGCGACAGGAACTCCTCGTTCCAACACCTCTTTTGTTCGAAAACGTTTGGCATCCCATTCAAGTCTTACGATCTACCCTATTAAATTGTTATCGGTATGTGTCTAATAAGAATGTCATATGTCGATATAATGGTGTAAACAGTTTTATAGTATAGAAATTGTCACTTGTGTGGAAAGCACATACTGAAGAATACTGTAGACTCGTAAATGATTGTCACATGACAATTTCTATTTTAAAAGTATTACTGATTGAAAACATACGAGAAAATAATTATTAATAATATTTACTAGAATTAGTATTTCATATAATAAATTACTGAGAAATATTTGCATAAATAACGACGGGTCATGATAACAATATAATAATTGCTTAGTGAGTGCGATTTATGATCATGTTCATAAAGGATGCCCCAACGTCATTGCAACGTCTTCGCAACTTTCACAATTACATTCCTTCGCAATCTTCCGTCATTTCACGTGTAGTTAAAACCGCAATGAAGAGCCTGCATTCCTCAAATGAATTTTCGTGTCAGAAAATGCTGAATTTCATTAAGGAGTTGAAATGACTCTCTCACGTCCCTCCTTGAAGATACTGAATACCAACCTAACTAAATAAAACAACTCATGTATGCGAATTGTTGCCGCGCCGAAAGAGCAAGCGTGTTCCAGCCATTAAGTCGAAATGACAAAGAGAGAGGAGAGGGCAAAAGCTGGGCGCATGCATGTTAAATTGAAGTTCCAAAGTTGACCCGTTCTGAAGAGCGCGAGTACGCGCCCTTGTGCTAAAATACCTAAATTTGACGGTCGCCGATCCTGCTACGTCAGTGAAATAGTTGTCAAGGGAAGAGACAAAGGAACAATCTGGGGCTGTGAGCGGCGCCTTCGCCCAGACGCCAGAAGGGTCGTTGGCTGGCAGCTGGAGGAGAGAGTGCGAGGGCGGAGGCTGGGATGGGCTGGGCTGGAGGCGCGGGTGGGGACGGCGAAAAGACGGCGACGAAGACGAGGAACGGCGTCGGGCAGCGGACGTCCCGATGCGGACAACGCGCCTGCAGCGCGCGCCGCAGCGAGGATAGTCGCGAGAACGAGGACGGCAGAGAACACAAGAGGCAACGGCTTGTATTCCGAGTGGCTGGTTACACGGTGCAGCGCCGAGCCGGAAGTACAGGCGACGATTGCCATGGGAGGCAGCGGGGAGGGGTGGGGTGGGAAGGAGGGGAGGAGGAGACTGAGCCGAAGAGTTTACGAGCGGCGCAACAACAAAAAAAAAGAAAAAAAAACACTGGAGGCTAGGGCCAGATGTGACGTAAGTCCGGGCGTCGACGTTGACGTTTTCTGGGAATGCAGCCGGCTCGAGCACATGAGCGACGCGTGCCGGGGGAGGAGAGGCAGTGCTCACACAGAGGGAGATGGCCGCAAAATGTTGAGAGCGTGACTGACCCCGAAAGCGGGGCGGGGGCGGGAACGGGGCTCCGAGAAGAGAGGCCTGGACGAGAGCACTAGGGTAACATCTGCGTTGGAATGGCGAGAGAAGTTGCCTTGTGGCGCGAGCTGAGATGATAGCGTGAAGTCAGGGAAGGGCGAAGTGCTCGAGTGGGTAGAGATGGTGCGACACGAGTGGATTAGCTGGTAGCGGAAGAGAGAGGGAGGGAATTTAGTGATCCTTTAGAACTGGATTCGATAGATGATTACATTGAAGACTCAGCAGTAAATGTGAAGTTAATTTCGTGGACCGGCTGTCGTGGCTCAGGGCATTGACTGATGTCATTGATGTGATTTTATTGTATGCCATTGAGCTGCCTCTGACCGGAAGGTTCTAGTTTTCAAGTCCCGACTTACACACACACACACACACATACACTACACTACTACCCATATCGTAAGGCTAGTCGCGAGCTTAGGGCTTGTTCTGACTGAGGCGATGCCTCGTTGGTGGGAAATACCTGCGAGAGGAAAACTCCGCAATCCAACGTAACGTACCCTCCTTCTAATATAAACATCCAGCTTGGGAAGAATACCGTTAAATCCCGCGATAAAACATGCACTACATTTACAGAAGTAATGGCCATAGCAGTTGTCGCGCCCGGAAACATTAAATAATCAATCTACTAACTGCGTAGTCCAATGATGTGGAGGCACTTCTAACATGTACATAATAAGTATATCACTTGGTATATTCAAGCTTTATTCTGGGTGAATAGAGTAACGCAAGTAAACAAATGATCTTACGTATGAGTATTTCCAAACGTAACAAAAATATTCGTAAACGTCGGTAGATCAATGTTCACGGCTAATCCATTTTGGTATTTCATAGGTATTAGCACTGTGAAGTTCGATGTTATCATAGACCAACACGATTCGTAAAAAATAAAATCAATGATAAAACAATTTCAAAGACAAATCATTCTTGGAAATAGTTACATTTCATATAACACCTTCATTGCATCCATTAAAATAGTGAAAATGTTAGAAGAGTAAGTACAATTTGCTACAAAGAGTCAATATTAGACCTCAGGAGTATTATGTACTGAAATTTGTTTCAGAAAAATGAAGGTCAATAAAGGTTTTCCAAAAATTTGTTGATTGAAAAAAAGGACTCTCAGAGTAAACTTACTTATTTTTGTCATGCTCGAATATTTGAAATTACGTACACTAAAACATTAATTAACATAATTGTCTCAAATCTTTATGTATTATTCACAAAATAAATTGCTATAAAGCAACTAGTATGTAGCGTTTTGATACGCACTGGATGTGAAAACAGACCCGACAATCGCCTCCGAAAAACATCATGCACAAGAAACTTTACACCGAAGAGAAATTTTCTCTTTCAGTTGCGTGGTTAATCAACGCAATAAACTAGACCCCAAAAGGCTTTTTTTAGATGTGGCTTGAAGGAGTTGAAGTAAGTACAAAAGAAATGACGGATGGGAAGCAGACGCTGACAGGATGTGTCTCGTGATGACGGTTCACGCCATGAAAGTGAAGGAAAGCTGACGCGAATAAATCTCTACGTAAAATAAGAATGAAAAACGTGAAGCACATTGCCGCTGAAAAACTTCGGAGAAAATGTCTTGAGGCACTTCAGAACAGTGTTAGTTACACTTTACTGCCAACAGTTTTAAATCATAGTAAGTTAATCAAGTTGTATCTAGTTAACACTGCATATTTTAAGTCGTTTTGCTCATTCCAGTCCTTTCCACACCTCTCATTTCTTAGCATACTTATCCGTTCAAGTCTGTGTGTGAGTAAACAATATTGTCCATTACGTCTACATTTAAAAACTGACGCAGGTATGATCGAAATTCTCCATCGTATTAATATCCCTTACTGTGTGAACTCACCAAACGTTTTCATGTTATTTTCCTTCATCATTAAAACATTCTTCGAAAGATTCTCACCGAAGGGAGATTCGAATTTAATCACATTTTCCTGAAAGATAAATGTTTTCGTTTACTTCAAAAATAACTTCCACATTATATTCACCGTATATCCTTCTGATCGCATTGCTGCACTGCCAGAAATTTACGCATTACTTTAATGAAATATTCATTAAAGTAATTATCAGGAAGGCACAATAAATTGAATGTACACATGCACATTAGAATGCAAGAGTCAAAGCCTTATGGTCATATCTGGAAGGAATGAATTAATGATCTTGATGGATTGGGAATTTTGAATATATGATATGATTAATGAGAGACAGGTGACACTGGAGAACCTCTACATTAAATCTACACTGATTTTAACTTGTGCGTTAAGTTTAATGTACAAGTACATTAATCTATTTTTAATACACAAGCTTCCATTGATTTTCGTGTACAATACATTACTCTACATTAAATTTAATGACACTTCTGACAGTGTAGCGTAGGTACTATACGAAAAAAAAAGAAGAAAAGAAAACGTTCAGAGACATCGAACGTCCACAAACACACTTCTCCAGGCGCCATCATGGAACACGGCGCCACCGCTCCGCCCTCTTGACGCATACTGCTCATCGGCCCGCGAAGCACGCCGGCCGGATTGAAAACGCGGGTCGCGCGTTCTTGTGTCCGCCGCCGCCGCCGCCGCCGCCGCCCCCAGTCGTCGTCGTTGTCGTGAGAGGGTTGCTAATGCGCAGGCGAGGACGCAGGCAGCTGAAAGAGTCTCTGAGAGCATATCGACGGTTTCCGTTCCCGCGGGCCGAAGTAAACAACTCCCTCGGCCGGCCCGCGGAGCAGGCTGGAGGAGGGCCCTTGGCCCCAGAGGCGGCCACAAGCGCTGCCGGTCGTCCCGAATCATTTCCTTGATTGCTCTTTGACAACATAAGAATCGTCGAGAGATATCGTAAATGGAATTATTTGTCGAGGTTTCGAGACGGCTCGAGTGGAGCGGTTTGCGGGACGAAAGGGACACGTCAAGTGGAACCGTTTCTACACGTTGGACGTTCAAGTGGTTCCACTCCACTAATTTACTGATATAGAATTATCTACGTTCATTATTCTGAAACAATATTACTCATATATGCCATAAAGAACTCCTAATTATTCAACGAATAACCTAACTAGGTGGATTTGTGCAAACATTTCGAAATTGGTAAATCATTATTTTAAAAGTGAAACTGGTGTCATATAGCAGACAAACGTTCGAACGTTTCTGACAACACACGCTAATTAGGGTACTATCCAAAAATGTATCGAAACGTCTAAATCCTAATGCAAATTCCGACAAAAAAGTAAGACAACTAAGAAAACTACAAACCACGCGGACAGATACTATGCCATCAATTGATGTTTTGGCATCAAGTCGTCACCAAGTATGATTTTGACATGTCAGAGGAAGTAATTTACTACATACAGGAACAAGATTTACCCACATTCTCGTAACCAAGGTACAGCAATAAAGATTTTCTTGTCGAAAATTTACCGTTTTCTGTCGGACGATTACAATATTTTCTCTTCTTATGAAGTAGGGAAAAAGTAAAATGATCCGAAATTCATTTCAAGGCTTTCAATTTAGACAAAAGAAATACAACAAAATTGTAAAATTAAATCACGATAAATGCACATGTATATAGTTTTTGCGTAATGTTTTTTTGTGTAATTTTCAAAATACTTTTTTATATATTTTTAGACCTAATGTATGATATTAACGATATTAACATGACGGTTGATTTGATTAGGTAAATACAAAATGTAATACCTCTACTTCTATTAAATGTTATATTTACCTTACCAACTAATATTGACATAGCGATAGAAAATTCTAATACTGTCAGTCGCTACGTCAGCCTTTAGCATTTCGTAGTGCAACACTCATGTTGAATTTTTTACATTATAAATTGTACACTCTGGACGTGCGCTCTTTTTACATAATATACACTCCGGCCCATATGCGAAACGAGAAATAAATAATTGAATTCCGACGTGCGTGATCAGCTCTTCTATTTCAGCGTATAAAATAAACATTCGTTCAATAATGAAACACAAACAATGTAGAAATAGTGAGCTACAATAAAATAAACAAATAACTCGAATTCTCATCGCGAAAACGAGTTCTTGCACCTTCCCTAGTCTATGTTTCTTTCCCTTAATTTCACAGTTTCTGTTTACTCTTTAATGTTCCTTGTTCGATTTTGGACGCAGAACTGATGACGTGGTGGTTGTTACTTTTGCGTTTATCTTACATAGGTTGTAGCAGTGTCTAAAAGTGTAAAAAAAATGTAAACGTAATAAATTTAAAAAAACGAAAATATTCGTTGAGGAGAAATATATAAATGCGTAATGTATCATCCAACTAATCCTCTCTTTACTCAGAAATGTAGAACTACTTTAATAGTAAGTAACCACTTTGATCAAGATGTACGGGTACAGTATCCCTAGGTACAACTTGTCAGTAAATTCTTATCAACAAAAAACTGACACTCTACCAAGCAATGAGGAAGCAAGAAGTTCTCTACTCTTGCCTTGAGATGAGACGTCGACTCTGATCAAGTAGCCCTTAGTGTGAACGACCGGTCGCGGCAGCGCCAGAATAGGCAAATGAAACGTTCCGTAAACGCCCGCTCCGTAACCGAGCTTCGAACTGAGAATAGTCAGCGGCGTATACATCATAATGCATGATCCACTACGTATCTCGTTTGGACTAAATACCAATCTAAAATAAATTTAACAAAAAATTAAATAAATAAATAAATAAATAAATAAATAAATAAATAAATAAATAAATAAATAAATAAATAAAAAACGTAGAACTTTGTTTTTGAACTTTGTAAGCTGTTAGAGTGGAACTACTTTAATAGGTGTTTTATCTACATTCTGTCCAAAAGCTTTTTTTTTCAAATATTGTTATAAATTATCTTTGGTTTATCGTACAGAATGCTAGAATTTTAATGCATATTTAACTAACCATTCTTTGATACGTCAGGTAATATTATACTTCATAACCCTCTTTCATGTATTATCTGTGGATTCCCTACAATACTCCGTCAATACCTTTAATATACCATTTCTTCTGTGAACATAAAGAGAAATAATTTATTTTCATTTTCCATGCATCTTTATTCTTCTTTATTTTATAGCAATCTATTTACTAGTTCATCTGTAATATATCTGATATTACCATATTAATTCAGTCTCTTATTAATAAAGTTCTAAAATATTGTTGTTGTTGTTATTTTATTTGTTTAAATTCAAATATCACCACCAAATGAGCAAATTCGTGGCAAAATATTTTGTTACAATAATACTAGCGTGATGAGATTATCTAACTCGCTTTCAGGAAAATGCCCTTAAGTTCACTTCTTTTCACTTTACCAAACATTTGTAAGCAAATTAAATATTGGAAATTACATATTTTGTCTGGTACGAGTTAAATCTATATATGGTAAATTAAATATGATAAATTAAAGGTGTTGTCTGGTGTCAAAAATTT
Source organism: Gryllus bimaculatus (assembly GCA_017312745.1). Classification (NCBI taxonomy): domain Eukaryota; kingdom Metazoa; phylum Arthropoda; class Insecta; order Orthoptera; family Gryllidae; genus Gryllus; species Gryllus bimaculatus. Next base: position 3,659,873 of record BOPP01000073.1, on the reverse strand, counting down.
ATTTTGCTAATGATCGTTTCGATCACTTAGCAATCATCCTCAGAGCTATAAAACTAGAATTATCGAAATGAAATTACATTAATACATGAATTATAAAAAAAATAGAAATAAGTTAATAGAAAATATTGTTTACAAAATATAGACATTGTATACCAGATGCGTAAGCAAACTGTGTAGTACATACCTTGCAGCTACCAAATGTAATTTTTCATATTCCCAAACGACACACAGTGTGTTTGCCTAACTCCTGATTGGAGAAAATAACAAAGTCATTCCAATCAAAAATAACCATAATCATAGTGACACTTTTGAATACTACGTTGCGTTTCCTCTATCTACACCATCAGGCCCACAGTGCAGATAATGAAATTAAAGTAAAGGGCTGATGTTGATACTGAAATTATGATCGCAATGATCGAATCAGAAGCAGGGAAACCGAATAACTTCGCGAAACCCTGCCGAAAACCTGCTTTGTCCACTACAAAATTCGCTTGGACCCACAGGGAAACGAAACCCAGTTCCAGCTGCGGAAGAGAGGTAGAACACGCAGTCTGAAAGGTAATTCTTGCGGCGGACTCCTCTGTTCGGTTTTTTTCAGTGGTTTCTCTGATCAATACCAAGAGAATGACGGATCAGTACTCTTAACAAATGAGCTACAGATCGCGCGCGCTCTCTTCCTCCTCTTCTCCTCTCCCCATGCACTTACACACACACATTCATATGTACATACATACATACATACATACATACATACATACATACATACATACATTACATACATAATACATACACACACGCACACTACCATACACGACGGGATGGAGACAGTCGGGAGCTTAGAGCTTGTCCCAGCTGGGGCAGTGCCCTCCTGGAGAGAGATACGTGGAGGGGTTTTTACTCCACAACCGTCGCGTAGGTCTGAGCCGAATCTCATCATCCACAGGTAGAGGAACATCGGCACCTGCCGGGCTAAAAACATTTCCCACACTTGCGGAAAAATGACCAAAGCCGTTGACATGCCCGGAAAACCAATCAGCCAGAGAAGGGTAGTCTCACCGCTAAACTGCGTGCCTTCCTTTGGAGTCGTCACTGCTATTGGGGTTAAACAAATAAACAGATCGGAAAGAAGTGTCCATCACACTCCAACCCCACACGAGCGATATGTCCTGTGCCTCCTCGCCCTCTTCTCCGCTCGCCGTCTTCCAAAGGGTGGCCGCCGCGTCGCGCCGCGGGAATAACGAATGCACGAGGCGTCGTGCGCGTCCGTCTCACGCGACGAAGTGGTTGCCTTGGCAACGCCCACGGCGCGACGCCGCCTGGGGCCGGTCAGACGCCGGCGGCCCCGCCCACCCCTCCTGCCCCGTGCTGGCGCCTTCCAATAGTCTCTTCACCCTCCGGCTCCGACGGCTCTCTGAACCAGATCGTTCGTTGCATCGGGTACTAAATGATACGGCGTTGATTATTTCGTGTCTCCCAGCGCGTCAACTGTTAAGGTCAATATTCCTGTACGTTTGGCGCATGATTTTCGTTATGGGAGGTGGCGGTGTTCTTCTTTTACTGGATGGTAGGACCCGGCGCCAACTCACACGACGACTAGATATTTCTCCTCTTAGTATCTCCTCCTGCGGAGCTCCATCCCACTCGTGAGAATCTCCAAGCTCCCGACAAGTTGAACCGACATGTGTGATAGTGTACATATAAGTGCACGTGAGGGGTGAAGATAGAAGAGGAGGAAGGAGAGGAAGAAGAAGGAATGATAGCGGGCGCCCCGTGGCACGTTTGTTAGGGTACTGTTTCGGCATCCTCATGTTCAACAGAGAAACCACGGACACGGATCGGTACAACTATCGATCATAGCAGCTGACCGATAAAATTCTCCGTAGAGGGCGGTTGAATTCGACGTAGCTTTCTACCAAGTGTAGAAAATCCAGCCACTGTTGGGACTGGACCCCAAATCCTCCAAGGTAGAGGCAGTCCAGTGACATCATTTGCTGCTCTGAGCAACCTCAGCCGGTAGATACGTCGTATTGAAACGATAAAACATGGGGATAATTTTTTTTATCTTAGTGAGTCAAATGTATAACTGGAATAATCAGTTCTACAATCTGACTTGGTAAGCAAGTGAACAGCATCAACTTTCAAGAGCTGTATTGTAAAGCTAAGAGTTGAATACTGCTGCTAATGCAATTATAAATTACTTGTAAATAAATTATGGATTGTTGAAATAAATACTATTAGAAACATATCCGGTAAACCCTCAGTAGGAGTGATTCATTCTGTAAATAGTACGTCATTATGGCAGTGTAGGAAAATAGCTTGTAAAATCTTCTGACTACGAATCATTTTAAAATACGTGTAGGTTTCGGATTGAAATTTATTGTCTACGGTAAATGAAGATATTAATAATATATCTTAAGAATTGATATGCTTACTGCTAGAAGTTGGTTAACATCGTACGTCAATACCGTCTCTTTTATAAACGTGGAATTCTCCGAGGTACGACAAGTAAATTGTCCGGAAGGATAATAAGATTTAATTTACGAACACTATCCACATAACAAAACAACGAATGCAAGAGTCGATTATATTCGTTCCCCGCATAACAAAGTTTACAAAAGAATTTAGAATATACGTATACAAAACATTCCGAACGTGCCTCGCTTATAGGTATATTTTCCTCGAATATTAAAAAATTATCCCCATCGTTTCTACATTCACTCGAAAACGCATTCCACCGCTGTATCTCGAACACGAATTTCCCCGAAAAAATCTTAGATCTCTTTTCATTCCGCTCAGCTCGCCCTTCCGCCCGCAAAACGAAGTACGTTGATGGAGCTGATTACGCCGTGAAAAAGAACGCCGCTGAATGACCAACGGCGAAATAGGTCGGCTCGGCATTTACACGCAGTTAGCCCAGCCATTCCGTCGGAAACCCGCAATTGAGAGACATGCGGGTTGCGAGGATCGAGCGGCGGTCTGCCGCGGCGGCGGCGGCGGCGGCGGCGGCGGCAGCAGCAGCAGTAGCAGCAGAGACGGCGGCGTTCCAATCTTCTCCCCCTCTCCAGAGCTAACGTTCGGAGCCAAATCAGGGTCTTCGTGCAGGAAGGCAGGGCCTTTTGAAAGAGCGCCCCGGGTTTGTTCATCTGTGAAGCGCACCGCACCATCCACCAACCCTTTGGGGCGAGCGGCCATTTATTGAATTCGATAAAAGCACCCGCTGCGCCTCCGTTTCAAAGCTCGTTGGCTGTTGGCTTCGTGGCGCTATAGGCCTAACATGCTCTGCCGCTTCTTATCCGATTTCTAGTGAGCGCACATATTGACGACGAGTGTTGCGACGGATTTAGCCGCGCAAGACCTGCGATTTCGTCGGCGACAAATTTCTGTTACGGCGCCGGCGAGGGCGTGGGTGAAGGGTATGGAGGCTCCCGTGGAAGACACTCCGATTGACTCTGTCTTCCTGATGGCATCAGTATTGTATTTTTTGATAGTTTTTTTCTGTATTCAACTTTTTTTTCTAATTCCAGTTATAATTTTGTATGGCAATTTTACAATAGAAATATTTTTTTCTTGGAAAGAGGGAAACTATCGAATTGTACTTAGTAAAGAAGAAAATATATTAGTGAAAAAAGCTTATTTTAGAGATTTCTATTTGATTCTGTTTCCAGTTTTACTATGCTAACATATTAAGTTCCATTTATTCCGTAAAAATATGTGAACTTTATTCCTAGTCCATTTGATTCTCTAATCGTTTTACTTTTCCAGAGGTCAAAAATTCTGTATTGCCCACAGAAAAACTGTAAAGAGTAAACCTGCACAGTTATTTTGCACAGACTCAAGATAATCATTAAAGTTTTGATTGTCAAGTTATTTTGTCTACGATAATTTTTTTACGTCAATTATTTCCTATCTACTAAAAGTCTAAATGATGCTGCCATTTAGCTTTTGCTAGTTTTTTTTATTTTTCAAAATGAAGTTGCTCATTACAAGAAACACACGTGCGATAAATGTATGCGGATAACTTACATCAACGTGACACGCCTACATCTCATTAACATGGCAGAATCTCTCAAGTCATCGTTCCAGTATGTAGCCAAATAAGCCTGAATCATCGTAGGGAGTTCTGCACACTGAATTACGTGTCGACAACTGGCTTGTTAACAAAGACAGCCGCATTATTAGGTCTATCCCCTTTTTTCCGAACGACTCACGACTCCCGAGGGAGTAGCGGGAGGGAAACGTTCGTCACGCAGTTCCAACATTGCTCCATCGAAGGATGCGACCCACGCGCCGAGAAGTGATGAATCACGGCTTGTTACGGGATGATGTGGCTTGTTTCACACCCCCATGCGACAGGTCAAGCCGGACATCGTCAATAATTTACGATCGTCTTGATTATTAAGGGGAGGACACCGCCTCGGAGAGTGCGTCCGGCCCCCAGTAATAAACAACTACCCGGATATTGCCCTGCGAGGGGCCACGGCGCAAACACACTTTATTGCTAAATTTCTGAATTATGGAAAGAAAATAGAGGGGTGTGAACAATAGGTTCGCCCAAATGGCGATATTGCTAATTAATGTCTTTGTAACAATGAAGCACATACATTTCTTATCAATAAATAATGGCATCGCAATTTTCAGATATATCTTTGGTTCTACATTATTAATAGAGGCTATAACTGAACGTTGTTTATGGGTAAGTCGTAATTGAAAATGAGCCAAGTCAAAATTACACTAAAAACTCTTAACATCGTTTTAGAAATTAATGATTCAATTACTATTCCGAAAGAAGGTATGTAATTCCTATTATTAATATCACAAAGAAAGTATAAATGCAGCTAATTCATATATTCTTTTATTTGTGATTATGTTTAAATTACAATGTTCCAAGGATAACTCTTAACAATTAACACGGCGGTTATCACTGAAGAGATTATAAAATGTCGAATTTACACCTGAAATAATCCACGGTACCGAGCTGAAAACTTGGACCTAAATGGGACACAATGAAGAAAGAACGGAATTATAGGAAAGACAAATGTAGAGTAGCAAGCCGAACAGCTGAACGGATATATATTAGGAGTAAAAAACGATAAATCACCAAAAATAACACCAAAGCGAAATCCCGCGGCGAACGTGGCATAAGCGCCAGTTCCGGCGCAACACTGCGACCTCAGCAGGGCACGAAAAATGGGCAAGGGAGGGGAAGGGGACCGAGAACCCGCGAGAGGAGGGGGCAGAAACGCGCACGAAAATCCCCCGGGAGAGCGGTCAGCGCAAGGATTAAGCCCGCAGACACCGGCATGAGCAGCGCAGCCTCTGCGGGTACTCGCGCGCGCTGGGCGCTGAAGGCAGCTTCACAGCGGCGCGCGGACGCCAACGGCACCGCCCACGTGAGAACACGGGTGGCGTCCGCTCTACAATAAAATACAACGCGAAGAGGCATCTGCGATTCATTCATTATCTCGCGTTTCCGCACATGACAACGGCTACGGTCCTCAGTTCCGTATGTGTCGTGGATGTTTTTATCACTGGACGTTGCGGTGTTCTTCCATCTCTAAAGGCGAGATCCGGCCCCGCCCTTGATATCGGCTTTCCCCATCACACGCCGGCTTTCCCCATCCAGGTATCTTCCTTCAGCGGCACGCCGCCCCAGCCGGGACAAGTCCTAAGCCCCCGACATAGCGTGATAGTGTGACATACGTGATGGAAGTATAAGTGTTTGTCGGGGAGGGGATGGAAGAAGGAAGAGGCAGGAAACATTGCGTTCGGTCTGGGGCCAGCTTTGACATTCGCCTAGTGAGACCATTGAAAACTACCCATCAAAGCAGCCGGCCGCTAGAGTTCTCCTGTCGACCACTCTTTCGGCAAACGTTCCTGCCCTGCGTCGAGTTTCAGTCCTGTTGTGAACACCCGCGCGGATTGTCAATCGAACTTTCCTTACTCTCCCGTTTGCGTTGGTGTTCTCGTTCGCGGCTGCCAGAATCCCTTTACCATGCTCATTGACGTCCGAATAACTTCATAATTTTTGGGTAATGTATATCATTAGCTGCTCTTTTTGGCGTCGACACCCAAAATTAATTAATGAGTATATTTCATGACTTATGATATCAAGAAACCACATTTTGCTTCAAATGCTTATTTCACCAAAATAGGATAAAAAACCCCTATCGGTTTTGCAAATTCCTAAATTTACCTACTTCATATACTTGAAGTTGGGAAACAAACTCGAAAGTGAACCTATGCAAAAAAATCAGGTTGAAGGTGAATGTGAAAGATTTTGTTATTAATTCCCTGGCTGCAAAATGTGTCAAAAGAGAACGATGCAATTCAAGAAGTCACACTATCTGTCACAATAGTTAACGTAGATAGTTCTCTGCACATCAAGTAATTGAATGAAAAAAAACATCTTAACAGTAATTTTTATGTATCGCTTTTAATATTGTACACTGACGTTCTTAATAAAACAATATGCTAAAATCTGAAATGTATAAATAATGCCATTTTCATGTCAAATCATACCACCTATTTAAGAAAATTTACGGTCTATTTTATTCTTTCACTAGTAAGCGTGTAGGTTACGCGCCTAAAATAAGATTGAGAGCAAAAATATTTTGTGTTTAGTTAGAAGACTATTTCGAATATTTGAAATATTTGAAATCCAATATATTTATTTTAAAGTAAGAAACTCAATTTATTACCATATTATGTAACTTCAAAGTAACTTCTACCCATAGTACGTCACACACAGTTTTCAATAGTTTTTGACGTAAGTAAATTAATTAAATAATTAAATAAATTATTGTTTCCTGAACGTGATTGAAGCACCACATTAAAAACATTCTTTCCCTTACAATTGTATCACTTTATTCTTACCGGGTTTTAATTAAGAGTCATCGCATTACATAAATGACTTAGCATGACCCATACAACAACCTACAGAGTGTACTATTTCAAAATTAAAGAAGAAACTGTTGAATTGAAGAAAGAATGAAAAAGATAAAAAATACTTCGTTATGATTAACCAACAATTGAAATTGCTTCAAGGTCACGGTTTTCTCAGTAAATGGGCGTTAAATTCAATTATTTAAAATGTAAACAAACACAAGATATCCATTATTTCCTTTAAAATGTGTCTAGACGCATTGTAATGTTAGAAGAATTACACTCATCTTTTGAAACTGTAGTGATGTTTTTATTTATTGGATTGCCTTATTGTTCAACAATTACTTACACGCTCTCGTACATATTTATTCAGATATTTTAACATGTCAATTACAAAATTATTCCAATTACAGTGTAAACTATAAGACAGATAAGAGGGTAAGTTACATATTCGTACTAATTACATATCAGTGTGTTCCGCAATAAACTGTAAATATCGAAAAATGTACTTTACATATCAAACTATTTTAATATGCTATTACAATCTCAGATAAGGATGAACTGTACGAATTCGTGGGAAAAAATTGCTTAAATGTTTGATTTCGAATGCGTAGTATGCAAATGCCCATTGAAATCACGATTGATTGAACAAATAGACGTGTCAATATTCACCGTATTTACTATCCGAAATTAACATCCGCACATGTGAAATCAAAAGCGAGTGCAGGAACCAATTATACCAAATATATCTAGCCTAGTTAATTACAGAAAATAATTATTTTAAAAACAAAATATCCATTTTTTCTTTAACAAACAGTAGAAACATTTTAATCACGAAGGAAAACCACAACTCTCCTCCCTCTCAAATATGAATACAAACAATTTATCTCCACAAACCGAAACTAACCGCCACCCCTCACGCGGAAATACCTGTATGAAAAAAATGCGCACTCCTATTTGAATTGCCTCTCTAACAAAATCGATCTCCTGTCACTCCGACAATAAATACTTGGCCCAGCTTCATCTGCTAGTGTAGCAGGACGTCCCCCCAGCGGTCTCGCGATCAAACCACGATTACAGCCCCCGCGTGGGGCGGCGACACGGTTCCGCGCACGCCCGCGCGCGCGCGCCTGCACAGGGCCCGTGTCCCCTCACGTCCCCCGACCTCGTCCCCTGTCGCACCGCCGCCCCCCGGTGTCCCCGCACTCCCGGTCCCTCGCGATCGCCCACGCCCACACCCCGCGGGCAGGACACGCGGCCGCGCCGCCTCATTAACATAGTATGAATATTAAGCACCGGCGACGGCATCGCGCGCGCCACCGGTACAGCACGCCTCCCCGCGTCGCGTACCTCCCCCACCCCGCGCGAATCCCCCCCTTTTCCGCGGAAAACCCCTCCCCTGCCCATTGCCCTGTAGCGCCAAAGTGTGCCTACGGGACGCGTCGCAAGCAGTAATTATGGCGGATTGTGCTCTGTTCGGAAGTGAAGCTGTTTCCTAACACTATCTGTAAAGTATGATGGCAAAGGTAAGGCACGCCCACTTCATTTAAATGCTAAATGTTTTATTCCATAAGTATGAGCTAATTAAAGACCATATCAACACCATATAAAAAAATTTTGGGTTTACAGAGAGGTAACGATACAGCACATCTCCCTTGTCGCGTACTCCCCCCCGCCCGACCGCCAACCCATCCCTCTGGCCTCCGCGTTCGCGAGAAACCCCTCGTCCACCATGCCCTGTGACACGGAGTGTGCCATAGGGAGCCGAGGTAATTACGGGATTGCGTTCTATTCGATAGTGAAAGCTGTTCTAAATACTCTATAAACACGACGGCAAAGTTTGCACCTCCTCTTTATTTAAACGCTAACGTTTTTATTTCATGATTATGAAATAATTATGATATACCAATGCCTACAAGGAGTTTTTCTGCTCAAAAATTGCAAAAAAATTGCAAAAAAAAAAATTTTAAAATACTTTTAGATACGACGTACATAATAAATCGTGAAAGTATAAAAAGAAATTATTTGAATGTCATTTTCTGGGAGCACTGAGTGCTGCAACCAGAATTATATTCCACAAGTCAGGAAAGTGAACTTTGATATGAACTAAACAGACAGAGGCCAATTGCGCACTCTTTAGAGATATATACTAGATTTTCACACATTTCATCCCAAGGGAATGTGAACAACTTCAAAATATAGTATTAAATTTTTTTTAATTAAAAAATGGAGTAGGTACTACACCTGAGAGTGCACAGATATGAAATGACAACTCTCAAACTTCTTGATTACAAAACGCTTTTTCTCCTTCATTTATCTTCGTGCAATACTTTCATGCATGCCCAACGTTTGTGTGTGATGGTTAATAATTCAGTTGAAGTTTGTGTTCCTCAACATGACATATATATTTGCAATTGTAGGTGTGTTCAAAGTGTGTGGGGCTCCAATCTACGTATCATGTGTAGATGTTGGAAGTCTATACAGAATGAGAGAATGAGTGTATAAAGTGTGTTAGGCGCATGAATGTTAGCTGGGCCTTATCGCCTCACGAGTATCAATGGCGACCACCAAATTTTGTTTGTTGTCAACTGGCACCGACACGTGTGGCGAAACCGCTTGGGTACCGTTGGAAGCTGCTACGCATTATCACAAAAAGCGATACTGAAACAAAGGTTTTGCACCTCACGAGATCTTCACGGAAAATTAACAGATAGGAAAATCAGATAACGTATGAACAAACTCAACCTCGCCACCACATGGCAAAATATTCTTATCGCATTTGCAGCACGATCTGAGATCCATCACCACCAATACGATAGCTGGTCCAGCCATCCGCCGAAGCTGGATGGATTTGATTTGATTTCAGAGTTTACCAAAACCCGTAACGCTTTCAGTATTTGGGATTCACTGATCGCGAAGGGCTCATTTACAAAATCCATAAACCTCTAACACGAATTTTGCTGGCGAGCCCTAATCCTGTCACGGGAATCACTGGGCAGAATGCGTTCCAACCTTATTGCGTGCCTGCGTGAGGTCCAGGCGAAAACGACGAGCAGAAAACATTGCTTGACAACCCACAACCCTTCATTCATGAAAGTGTACTCCTATTTGCCATTCGTCCAACGCCTGAACACATGTCACGAAAGGAATGTCAGTGCACGAGTTGCTAGTTGTTTGACCGCGATAATTTGTCCGGTTTGTCGCAAGCGCTAACACAATTGTCGACGTCGACGTTTTGCATTATTGGATGACAGAGAGCGCAAACTCTCCACACATTAGGTATTTGAGGATGTCAAATTGTAAAGGGGCGTTCGCTCAGCGAGTTAAACCAACTATGAGAATCAGAAGTATTTAAATATCGATTCAGTAACGGTTCAGTTTTGGTACTTTTTGTGATATGTATTGCTAGGCACAATAGCACAATGTAAATGAGGGCCCTTCGAATCAAAGATTGGTTACTTGTTAATATGTACTTGTTAATATGTACCTCAGGTCACAACTTGCGTCTAACCTCATACCCCCAGCCTCATACTCCCAGCCCCATACACCCGGCCTCTCTTTCGACAATCAACTCTCCACTACCTTCTTGCCGATAGATTACCAGTCTTTTTCTCTTTCCCTTGATCACGGTTCTCCGGAGAGTCTCACTCACTGGCATGACTTGTTTTGCTGTTTGCCGGGATCGCGCACAAGATGAAGAGAACCAGGCTGTTTTACCTTTGTTTTCGCTTATTGAAGGGGAACCCTGAATATCATATTTTCAGCGATGTTTGATTTTGTAACTTGTTTTTCAAATAATATAAATTAATAACTTACCGCATTCGAACGAGAGACAATGAAAGAGTGCGTTCACGAGAGAGGATGAAAGAGTGTGTGTGTGTGTGTGTGTGTGTGTGTGTATGACTTTTCAATCCCTTTCCTGGCATTTTGAGTTCTTCTCTTCTGAGCCTTTCCTCACAGACGCATAGTTTATGCTGCTTCCCTAATGGATGTAATATCACCAAACAAACTCATTATAAAGCGATAAAAATATATTTTTTTCATTTATGCCGGCGAATGCAATGTTCAACTGACATAATCCAGACGATTTCGACGTCATTACGATGCCTTATCGCCTTCTTCGTTTCACGTCTCGTTTTCGGTTGAACGTTGGTTTCTAATTTTCTTAGCTATGGGCTTCTTCCATACCATATTGTATGAACCATAATTTATCATTTCTTCTACCTCTCATTCATCATAATTACTTCGCTTTTTGTGCCATCCTGTTGTAAACTTACTTTTATTTGCTGACGTTCTTCAATCGCCTTATATTTTTAATCCATTTGCACCCCTTCATACCACATCATGTACTATCCATTTTCTCCAAATATTTACTTTACTTTCACCATTTGGGAATATGCTTAATTTGTTATCTCGCTTTCGGGGTCTCTCTCATGTGTCGTATCGCCTCGTCCCGTCGTGCCTTAACTCTCCTCGCCCCGCCTTACCTCGCGCTGCCCCGCCTTACCTCGCCCTGCCCCGCCTTACCTCACCCTGCCCCGCCTTACCTCGCCCTGCTCCACCTTATCTCGCCCTGCCCCGCCTTGCCCGCCTCGCCTTGCCTTGCCTCGCCATGCTCACCCCACCCGATTCTATTTGTGCATTGAGTGGGGCATTGCGCCGCCTGATCCCGCGTCTTTCACCATCTCCCCGGATTCTTGCGGACGACAAACACCAGATCCCCGAAAGAGAGAGCCCACCGAGATCGCCCTGCGCCCTCCGCGTCCTTCGCTCTCGCCCCTCGCCCCCGCCCCGACGCTGCCGCTGTCGAGTGGTATCTATAAAACATGGCCTGGTGCGGATACCCCGACCGAGTTACATGTGTTGAAAGAGAAGCTGCTCTTGCTTCCAGCCAGCGAGAAAATAATTGATGTGATATTACGCCCCATCAAGACATACAACAGAGCTTCTCGACAGAGTTTTTGCTCTTTCTGTGTGCCTGCTAAAGTACATTTATGCAGAACGTAATACATGTATCAACATGGCTACCAACAAGTTCACGCCCTCGTGTTTAAATGGGATTAGTGTCGTCACTTCGTGTTTTGGGAAGCCTACGTTTCATGCTGCAACGTAATGTATATTTTTCTTCTATATACGAATTATATTTGCATTTAAAAACATGGCATTAAACTGATTAAACAACTCAAAGCTCACAGCTTCTCATGAGTAACACTAGAATATTCAACAAATAATGTTATTTATTTCATTTTCTATTTAACTGAGAGCCATTCATTACACACGTTCACTGAACCTTGCGAAGCACCACATTACTGGCCAACCACGTGTGACGATACGTTATTTATAGCCGTGATTCCATCTACCAAAGCTCATACACACACTCACTTTCATTTCTGGCAACGCGTCTGCTTGTATACAACTTTACACTATAAACTACTATGAAGAATACACAAAAATTACATTCACTGAACACGAATAATGTTTGGTGAGCATTAAATTGAGTAAACTTTTATTCAAGAGAAGGAGTTGGCATTAACTTTTGAAAACATTTTAGCTACTTCCAGACCAACGTAATACTAAATTACCATCAGCTTTATTCGCGCATTATTTTATAATCAATACCAAATTCTTGGATATTTCAGTACATATGTCATCAGCTTCTCGGTGATTTAGCTGCAATGCCAAGTACGAAAATATGGAATGTCATAATTGATGGCTCTACAGCTGGTATACGATTTCGAAAATGAGAATAGAGATCCTATTTTCAGTTCAAAATTCACTTTCACCGTGCAACAAGTTTGCATTTTTGTGCCTGCGAGCATCCAACACGATATGCGACAAACAACAGAAGGGGGAGGAAGATCTCATAAACAAGTGATACTACTGCTTCAATGTGTCTGAATAATTATCAAACTTCATGTAGCAGAATATTGTGCGTAAAAAATTGTCTTTGCAGATATCTATTATTAACTTGCAATAAATTAAACTTCATGCAGGCTATTTTATTATTCCTGTTCTCAGATCCATAAGTCGGTGGATGTACAGATATTGAGGGAATAGGTGAATGTGCAGCACGCGAAGGCACTCGAACCAAAACAAGTGTTCGTGGTGAGAGTAGGAATGTAGTTCTTAGCAGCAATATTGCAGGTATAGGCGGAAGAGAATGAGCGGGAGTTGAACGGAAGGGTGAGGAGGGATGAGGATCTGCGAGGACGGAAGAACGAGACGGGCAAAAAGAGAGAGGTGGTTTGAAGAAAGAAGTAATGGGCAGGTGAGGAAAGCGGACACAAGCAGGTCGGGAAAAGAAGGAATGGGCGAGGAAGCGAAAGAAGCGAGGGGCAAGGAAGGGAAAGAAGAGACGGGCGGAGTGATAAAAGAAGGGAGGGCTATGCAGGGAAAAGGGATAAGCGAGGAAAGGAAAGAAGGAAGGGGTGGGACGTGCAAAGAAGGGGCGGCGCGGGGAAGTTAGGGGGCGGCAGTGCGGGGGAAGAAGGGAGGGGCGGTGCAAGAAAGAAGGGAAGGACTGAGTGGGGCGAGGATGTTTCTTTTTCCGCGCTCCGCCAGCGCCGGGAAGGCTTCACTTGGCGCGAGAGAAGCCACCGCTGGGGCTTCCTTCCTCGGCGGCTCTTTGGAGCGGCGCGTGCTCGCGACAATTGCATTGCGGGCGGCGAACGGCGGAAGACGCACGGCCGCGCTCACGTTCGCACTCGTCGGAGGCGGCCGAGCTGGGGGTGGGGCTCCTGGTGGCGACGGTGGCGGTGGACGAGGAAGTGGGGCCGGGGGAATGAAAGCGGGACGGAGTCCGACACAGAGACGAAGGCGGAGGCAAAAGCAAATGTGGGGTAGTGACGGTAGAAGGATGGGGGTTAGGGTGGAGGCAGGTGCGGAGGAACAGGCAAAGGCAGGGGCGGGAGCAGGGGCGGGAACAGTGGCAGAGCAGGGAAATGAGCCAGGAAGAGGCGGAGTATGGTATGGACCAACAAGGGCAGAATAAAGACACCCTTACGTGCTCTGAATGAGATTCCGGAGAAACACGTCGTAAGGTTGCTCTTGAAGCTTCAATGGTCAAAAGACTCGTATATTCCCACCATTTGTTTTGCAATAAATTTCGTGGGTACCGTTACCAAGGCTGCTTTGAAATTTTAAAAGTTGGTGTTATGAGAATCGTAAAGTATCGTCATGTCGAAGCAGGAATGTTTTTAGTAATTAAACACTAATTTCACAAACTTGTTGCAAGAGTTTATGTTTGGAAAAAATTGTAACAAACAAAATTATTTAATATATTGCTGTGCCATGCGAGAGCATTTTATTTGGTTTTCTTGAGCAGTGCGTGTCCTACTATTTGGAAATCATTTTGTGTGATTTCAGTAGTACTTTTGCTGCTGCATATCACTAGATATTATAATACTGACGTACGTAATCGTTTCGTTAGCACTATTAAAATAATAAACTATTAATAGCAGGCAAACTAATAAATGATAGATTTTATAAATTTTTCACCACTCTTGCAATTATTAAATTTGTAATTAAAAATATAGTGAATTGCATTTAAAGTATACGTTGATACGTGTAAAATAGTTCATAAAACATAGACAGTTAAAATGATAAATAATATTTAGTTTTTGCGCGCATCTGCGAACGTTTTGTAAAAGTAAAGTAGTTGTTCTTATTCTTACAAACTATCATTTAGCTGCTAAAACTATTTAATAAACTGTTCATTATGTAGTTATTTTACCATAATGCCGGCATTGAATTAAAAAATGTTTGTTTATACTAAGAAACTGTATGCTTCTTCAAAAAGAAACAGCTTACCAAATTCTGATGCGCTCAAGAAGGTAGAATTTCCATTGTATTTAAGTCAATTACTAACGCCACCTTTTGTATTTGTTACGTACTGAAAATTACTGTACGTCTCTTTAATTCATCGTTTGTCTGAGTCTATTACGTAACAAATAAAGACTAGAAACAATACACAACGAACCACTTTCTTGTCAAGTGAGAAAAATAAAACACAACGCAACGAAATACTTTCTCACAGTAAGTGTTCCATTAAAGACAAAAGAGAGAGCTGTCCTTGTGGGAAAGAAGATACAGATGCAGTAAGGCAAGTACGACTTGTTAAATTAAAACGTTTCAAATACGTACAACATACGATTTACGTTCCTGGTGGATTTCTCCGCAAACTGAATTTGCCACTTGGAAATAGTACTAGCAGCACGGGAGCGCACTACGTTCTTTACCCAGGGGCCCGACGCGCATTCCGCGAAAAAGGGTGGGATAGTAATGCGAGTAGTCCTCAACTACTACGTTCACCGAGTGCGGGCAGTTAATGCAGTATGTTTTTAACAATGCCGTTAACCCATTGACTGCGAGACCAAGTAAAGAACTTGTAAATGTTGGTAGCACATTTTTCACATGGAATTATTTTATAACAATGTTCTCTTTTTCATAGCAAAGTAATTTGATTCATTTTAAAGAAAAACGCATTAAATTCATTTTTGGCTACTATTTTTCAAAATATTGATTTGAAGTGGCACAAAATAAAATGTTTATAACATTGTTCACAAAATATACGTAGAACACTTCGAGTTCTCTTGTCTATATAAGACGGAAAAGTCTCTGTCGATCGACAGATTTTAGTTTGAAGTTTGAAGGTTATTTGCTATATAATATCTCCTTCAAAACCTAATAGGTAATAAGGCAATTATTCTGGGACTTGTACGAGAAGCTTCAGCTAATTTAAGTGTAATTGTTGGAAATGTATTAAATGTGAGTCCTTTCAGGACTCAAGGTGAACGGGCAGAGTACATACACGATAAAATAAATTTAATTTTTTGAGTCGCAACTTATATATACACCAAGGTTAATGATAATGAAAGCAATAACATCACAACGTGCTATCTCCTAAAGTCAGAAGGACGTGGACTTGAACTTCTTCGATCGTTTCTCTAATCACCAGTCTGACATGCAAACTTTCACAGTAAGCGAGTCATCCGTTTATGACAACGACCATTGCTCACGTACAGTATCCCATGTGAGAAATTTGTTATTTTTTGAGCACACGAGCAAATTCGACCTTTGGTTGATCGTGCCCACATCAGAACTCAGCCGACTGTACTTTTACTAATTATTTTCATTCACGAAATAAATTAAAAATGCAATAATACTTCATTATAGTTCTAGAAATGTAAAATATAAAGTAAACAGTATACAACGATGTTGCTACAAGATATGTTACAGTATAAGGTCATGCAAACCTCAGGAATAATCTATCAGGCAAATGAAAGTACTAAAACACTAATTTCAAATTGTGACAAGCTACACATGCAGTCCCCTTCGAGACACGGAGGTTGGGATATCTAATTGCCTTAACTTCTCAAATATTTAAATATTTCTTGAAAAATTAAATAAATAATACTCAAATATTTCTTGAATAATTAACTACTCTTACGAGTACTTGCGTAATAAACGAATAGTCGAAAAATATAATCCTGAAAGTGATGTAAGGAGTTTCTCATTACGAAAAACGAAGGAATATAATCGTCTATTTTATTTCAACAATTCATATTATTTGTATACTTGTAAAAGTTAATATCTGTTAGAGAAACGTTACCATCTGACACGCTTCATTTTTTCTTATTCTTCGAATATCTGCTATAAGGCTATACTAATTAAACAAGTTCACAGTTATTCAATTCAATCTTCGACGAGCTACGACTGCATATCATTTTGAGAAATTGGTACTCCATTCTCTTCCCTAATATATGTGATTATGCGTCTTTATTCTAGTAAGTTCCTTCTAGAAGGTGGGTACTTCTGTGAAAGATAGTGCCCTAGATCTACTTTATATTTCCCAGAGCTGTCGCGACAGACGTAACATTCAGACTCTCTTCTCTCTCTTTTTCTCGCACGCATTGTGCTCCATGTTCGCATTTCCGGTCTCCCGTCTTATTTGCTAGCTCAGCCGAGACCAAATAAGCATAGTAAACACAATTTAAAAGAAAATTACTGCCCAACTTGAGATAAACCTTAATAATGTACGAGGTCTTTTGATCTTTCCAGCTGTATTAAGTTATCTGGCGGCACGGTTGCACTCCGACGAAGCTTAGCCATTACCGGCGGGCAATCTTGTACGCTTTATCAAGATTGTGCTAAAGGAGGCAATCTAATATCGTCCGCTGTGTATAAAAACATCAGATACTCCTTTCAGCAGCATAATTTTTAATTTTAAAATCTAATATCGTTTCTTCCTAACAGCACAAACGGTATTGCAATATAACTTTGGAACGCTTCCTTATGTTCCTGCTTCTAGGTTTGTAAGGGCGAAGGCTGTTTCCAGAGGGGGGCAAGCGGGAAAGACAGGGCATTGAAGAGAAACGGCACCTCGAAGGAAGAAAAGAAGAAAATTCAAGAGGAGCTATTAAGTGGGACGATAAAAGCCACTATGGAACGAATGCGATCCACTATACCATGTTGACATTTTTATATTATGTGTGGAATTCTCGAAATGCTCCCAAAACTCTCAATGCCCTTAACGCCCTTGACAGAAATTGTAAAGCATTCCGCTGTCGGTCTTTTACAAACACCGAATTTTACCACAAGAATATTTAATGTGAATATCATTGCGGAATCAAGTCATAACACGTACATTTCAAAGATATCGTTTAAAATAACGTCTGGCCTGTGTTGTGCTTCCATGCTGTTCATTTTACAAAGATAAAAATATTAATTCAAATTTCGGATCTTTGTCGCTTAAATTCAAAGAAAAATCTAAAATTCAACGTCGACGATGCTGTTCTATTAGATTACTCGCCAGCGGGCTGACTCAACAAGCGGTGGTCCACACCGGTCACCCTTGCATATCATAAGAGCTAACTCAGATCACCCCAAGTGGGCGGCTCATGTGAGCAGCATGGGTTGCCCCCCTCCCTGCCCCGGATGCAGCCATTTAAGGTTTCTGGTTTTCCCTTCACGTTGCCCTAATGACTGCGAGGACGACTGTTATTGGTAAGAACAAGAAAGATCAAGTATACTTAATAAGCAATAAACAAATCAAAGAAGAAGCTCAGGTTAAAACAATATGAACATCCAGACAGCGGCTCGCCTCTTCACGCTTATTAAAAAATCTATAGGATTTTATTTAAAAAATCGAAGTTAGGTCAATATCTCTACAATAAAAATGCAATAAGATAATAACATGCATGACCATATGTGCACCTTGCATATAGAAGTATTAGTGGAAACCTCATCTCAGTATCTGCAACGGTTCAGGAGAAAATTGAAGGGAACATCTAGGTGGGCCACACGGTATATTATGGTATATTTGCATTCATGCATCAATATGCCAAGGAACCGTAACGCTTAAACTGGAGTTACACGTATTTCTTCGACGAACGATTTCGGGAGTTTTACCGTACGCGCGCATATGCAGATCGACTCTGACGCCAAAGAGACCTCTCCGCTCACGCACGATTTCGTTAACCCCCCCCCCCCGAAATCGTCCGTCAATAAGGAGCGTGTAAATCGGGTCTTTCACGCAACCATGGTTCCGATGCAGGACGCAATATTTGCACACGCCCGGTCAGAAGCGACATGCAGCCCGTCAGCGGAAATGGACCCCTCCCCCCACCCACTTCGTAGAACTCAGGCCGCCCACGTCGCTGCTAAGTGGCGATCGCCGCGCAGTGAGGCGAAACAAGTTAAGTAACATCAATCATCTCTATAGCCGAAAGGTTGAACGAGTTAAATTTCAACAATAAATGAATTGTGTACAATACGCTATTTTAACATAAACCAGCAAATTGTAGGATACTTATAGACAAATGAAAATGGATGGTGTCACAAATCGACGACTTTCACGCCTCTTGAAAATTTTGCACACTTGGAGATGAAATAGTTCTAACAGACATACAGAAAGAATTGTGGCAAATACCTACTTGTAGTTTACACTTTTCATAACATGTATTTTCTGAGATATTGAGGCATTCTGCATATTTAAAGACCGTTGAAAACATGCAAATTGGCTATGAAACATATTTACCGAAAATATTACGGCAAAACGAGGAAATAAGTGCATCTTACGCCACTGTTTACACAATTATTTTGTTAAATATGTTACACTTTACGTTCTTTGCAAGCTACGTTTCTACGAGGAGATGCATAACAAAATTTAATTTGAAATTTAACGTAAACCTTTACACCGAAAAATATTTTTTTTATATTTCAACCTACTTTATTGATATTATTAATTCAAACCTACGGCCATTTTTTCCACTTCCCAAATTGATAATTTATAACAGGAGAATTCGTGCTCTAATAAAAATGGATCAAATGACAATAACATTTCTGAAAACAAAAATATTGTTTCTGAAGTTATTCGACGATATCATAAATTCCTTCAGAAAATAAGATGTAAACATCAAAATTTGCTGCCAATTGCGGCCTATAGTACACACAGTTTGATGTTTGCAGAACATTATGCTGTAATCATCACAATCATTTTGCTGTTCTTTAAGCATGAAATGTCTGTTTTCGATTGTACTGATAATTTCCTTTGGCCAGAAAATACGTATTTAAAAAGTAGATAAATTGCAGAACTAAAATTAAATTATGAAATTGAATAATTAAATCGAACCTTTTTCCATTAGAGTACTTTTCGGAGTTCTGTCCTACTGTGCGGCAACAAGGGATCGGGGTAGCGCGGGCAAGGTCGGTCGGCAGGCCGAGAGAGAGGCCATCTCGGTTATTATCTCCAAGGGTCACGCCCTCCGACCGCCCCTCTCCCCTCCTAGGCTCAATTTTCCTTCGCGCTGACCCTCGCTTTGAAGTGTCACTCATTTATTAACGGAGTGCCCTGCCAATTACTAACGCAGCCGCGCGCCCCGCAGCCCGCTCCCGAACACGTCGCCGTAGTGCGCAGCGCAGCGCGGCGCGGCGCGTCGACGCCTGCGGAACACGGCCAAGAGGTCGTTTGCGCCGGCGAGCCATCGAACCGGAAATCGAAACAATCGTTTGTGAAAAGTACGTTTTGTTGTGGTCCGGTGTCGGAAAGGTAACCGACTCTTCATGCTCGCGACAGCGGTGGCGGATTCGAAGGGTCGGGTTCATTGGAGTCGTGCATTCTCCAAAAAGAGAGGGGGTTTTTTTTGTAACTGTACCTAGTTTATTCAAAACTAATAATCACGTTTCATCTCTCTCATTCCAAAAGCGCGCACGCGGCATTTCAATTCGAAATGTGTAGCTCTCTCAGAACTCGCTCTGCCTCCCTGTCTCGGCTTTGACACGGAGGTTCTAGGGTTCGAGCCCCGACGGTGGCGGATTTTCGACACTCTGCATAGCTAGGTCGAATTCAGCTGCTGTCTGGAGGATAATTCTCTCGGCAGGCTGCTCTGATTGGTACTTTACGGCAACTTCTCTGATCAACACTCGGCCAATACCGAATTAGCACCCTTAGAAACGAGCCATGGACCGCGCGCGAACTTTCCTTCCTCTTCCTTGTCCTATCCTCTCCCCTACGAACACTCACTACCACACATGCTGGGAGCTTACACGAGCTTGTCTCGGCTGGGGAGGCACCAGCCGGAGCATATTTCTGGAGGAGGAAATCCCGACGTGTATGTCGCCGCCGGATCTTACCATCTAACGAGGAAGAAATTGCTGCCATCTTCCGGGATAAAACATTCATCGCACTAATTGGACTAATAGCTATGGCGGATCACGTGCCCGAAATCATCAATCAATCAAGACGAAATTGGCGTTTTCAAAAACTTTTTTTTCCTTTAATGAATGTACGAGCTGAAAGAAATCAGCCCCCTCCCCTGCTCCTCTCTGACATTTTTTCTGGATCCGTTAGAAGAGCGTATTTCTCTTAGTCGCTTACGTTCGCGGGCAGACTTAATACTGCAAGACCCGTACAGGTAGCCCTGTGCGCTATCGGGACACCCAATCGAATATCCAAGAATTTGCTTGATAGAATGGCAAGCACATAAGGAGAATTTTGATTCTTGCTGGAAAGGTAATATCGTTGGTGCACAAGAAAGTGATATCTCAAAAAGGACTTTGGAGTTTAGAGAAGAAATACAATCAGATAACAGTATCTTTTTACAAGTAAAGATTTAATGCAGGTAGCTGACAAAACAAGAATAAAGCAGATTTTCTTTGACTGCGAAATAAAAGGATCACTCAGGTTAAAACGGTTCTCCTGTAAAATGACAATTTTGAGGATGTACCTCTTTCCTTGTGCACCGACAAGATAGACTATCTTGCATCAAATTGCACGTTCCGTTAGAATAATTTTATTGTTAGAAGAATTATACATTTTTACTGTTTTACTGTCGTTCCCTTCAGACAACGGTTAGTTCTACAGAAGAGCGTGATCGAGTACGCTGTTGTATCACGCATCCATAAATGTAAACATTAATTTCCAATATTCGCTCCAAAGAAGTTCCGAGTGACTTGATATTCAAATTAACTTGAGTCTTTATGAAACCAATGTCAGCTTTTCTGGTGGTCCCCAGTCGTGGGGTCCTCAGATTGGTTAATTTCGATAAAAATGTGACCACTACGCTACCGAAGCATAGAAAAGAGTTAAATTGTGTCTTTAAGTTCATTCGTTATAATTTCGTAATCACGGTTACGTATACTCCACTTGCAAAGGTAATACAAGTCCTTTGTTTACCCAGTAATCTAGTTTAGTTACAATAGTCGGCCTGTCTTTTGACGCTTATCATACTCCCTCCGATAGATCGGAGCTGACGCGGTAGATGGGTAGTATGAAACTCGCCGTAGCGAACTTTACCACATGATTGGATTCATTTATCATTTACCTTTTGGTAAAGAAACAGGGTCAGGAAGTTATTCTAGTTGAAGCAAAAATGCAACTGACCTCTTTGTATACAACCGGAATTCAAATTACAGAAAGACGACGGGGTTTCACATTATTTTTCATTATAATTATAGTAGTGAACGGAAATTAATTACTTTTCCAATAGGCCATTAAAACTTAAACATACGAAACATATGCACTAGGATTAAATTATAATCAAACTAGAAGTGGGTATATTATAAATATAAAAACATGGCCATATGAAGTATTTCATATATGTTTTTGTTATTATTATTATTATTATTATTATTATTATTATTATCGTCATCAAACTTTAATTGAAGAATCTATGTTACATTTTCTAAAGATGATTATTCCTAGGATATGAGATTCAATTTCCTATGCAACTCATGTTAAGCACGTACTACCACATGCTGTATTTACCCTTAGCCTCATCAGAAATGTCATTATTGCTCTTACCCGGTTCCTCATCTTCACTATTGGTAACCCCATCAGCAGTAGTCATCACCATTAACATCGCATGAGGAAGGGAGGGGGGACCTAATAAGCTCCCGGAGGAGGGAATAGTCTCCCAGGCGATAGATAATCCTGTCTAATCTGAGCAAGCGACATACGTGTACCTTGGAGACAGTCTTGTTTCCCAGTCGCGGTTTGTGCGCAAATTGCAGAATTATCAGAATTTTTGAATAATGAAAACAGCATCCTACATTTTTCCAGAGCTCACTAGTATTTTACACTTCTGAAATAAACGGGTCCAATGTCATTCTCATGCAGAAAAGAGCTCGAGCGTACATTAATCGCGGGTTGGTACGCAAAAAAACCCACAAAGAAGAAAACTTCGGACCGTTTGTGATACAATGCTTGCAGCTACTGTGGAGTCTTATGCAAGAACAAAACTCCGCTTTCTGCAGCGATGGTCTTGGCAGTAGTGAAAGTATAAGGAAGGCTGATTTGCAAGTCTTTGCTGCATAGTACCGAGTAAGAAGATGAACCAAATTCGGAACGTGTTGGTGTTTTTATTACAGAGTAGAAAATTCCCAACAGCTAATAAAAAAGTAATTAAATATATGTCCAGGATCCAGTCCTGAAGAGCATTTTTATTTTAGACATTTTGTCTTATCGGAAAATTGCTCGATCTTAACAATGCTTCCAACGTTGCAATCTTCATCAAGGGTCGCAAAATGATGACATTCTGACTGACAGTCAAGATATAAGATCAGGCCGCAGACGTTTTCTTCCACGTATCTTTATTTAAAACATACTTAGTGAGAAATAAAGTGGGGACTCTTCATTTCAGCAATTCATCAACTTCCTGCAACTCTTTTCTTAAAACACGTATGTTATTAAGAGTAAAATTCTAATTTACAAAAATTGACCAATGAAGCCTTCTTCGATATCGTGTACACAAGAGAATTGTTTTTAAAGATTTTATCAGAATAGGACATTCTCGATTCAAGGTGCCGTCATTGACGGCTACAACAAGACAGGCAATATTTTACCTTGAATATTCCACTGATGAAATTTAAACAAAAAGAATTTAAGAATTGCTCCTTTTTGAAGCAATTAGAGGCGAATTACCCGCTTTTTTACCACTGGAGAATTATCGCCCTGGTTTTATTACTTCGGCGTACCGCAAGGAATGAAGGTGATTTGGTGATGCATCAGTTGCAGAAATAGCAAAGTAATTTTATTTATTTAACATTTTTTAAATAAATATATTCAAAATTTCATTCGTGGAACAGTGATAGGTTTGCGAATGCATTGGTAAGTGGTGGCAGTGCTTTGTGAATAGGCGTGAGAGGTCCACGAGTGCTTTGGATATTGTCGATAAATACCAGACTGGCGAAGCGAGGAGGAGATTTACCTGAAACTTTCCAAAGCACGAGTGGCATTTAATAGGATTATTCAACGAATGAAATTATGTCTTACAGAGTTCCAAAATGCCCTAAATATTGGAAATAACTGAAATATAGTTAAAATCAAAGAGGTTATGTTATAGTGCATACGTGTTTCATTGGATATCGACATAGTGATCGATGTGTAACCCCTCCTATGGTAGATGAGCCACAGTTATGATTGGTCAGTAGGGAGAAGCGGTGAGAAAAATCCGACAAAAAGTTTTGCGTCTGGGGATTTTATCAATAACTTTCAATGCATTCGTGGTATTTCTTATTATAAAGGCCGCAGCAAGCAGATTGAAGTGTCTTCCAGACAGTGAAGAATTCTGGTAGAGAACATTTCCTTCTACGCAATGTTTATTTAAAAGGTAATTTAGCCCGATATACATGGAGTTCTTCAGTTCTACAGTACTGCAGCTCTCCTAAAGCCACTTCTGTTGCCTCCACTACAACACGTGATTCCAGAGCCTGACTACTCACGTTCCACGTGCGTTGGTCGCTGCCCTAGATGTCGCTGTCTTCGTCAACTGAAGCGGAGCAGTGGGCAATTGTGCATGCGTTGACGGACCCTTCATCCGGTCTCCGCTTGCAAAACGAAGGCGTTGGACGTCACACACGAAGAGACATCGATACGCACACACAGTAGTACTACAGCACACATACATGTTATTCTACTGTACAGTTGTTACACACAAGTCAACAATGAACATCTGACACACCAGTTATTCAACATCCAGGGACACAGAACACCCATGACAAAATGCACGTAACATAGTGACATCACATGTTATTTACAACACTGAACACCATATGTGGAACAGGAAACAGCACAATGGATAGACAATGAATTTTCAGGAGAAGAAGTATGCTCTATCCACATCCAAACGCCCCTATATTTATCGAATGTCAAATTTTCGAAAATAAACAACGTACAAACAAGGGAAAGTTATATGAAATTTCAGTAATTCAAATGTTACATTTTTTGTTTGATATTTAAATTGAAAAACAAGTTCCAATATTATCTGACTCAAGTTACGTAGGAACTCCATACTTTAATACTATGAAAGTTTAATTACATATTTTGTAAATCACATTTGCCCGATAGTAAATTTGCCTGGCATAGAAACCCCTGCCTGAGTGCTCGCACATAAATAAACTGGCCTGAAGATGCTCGTACAAACATGCTGCTTTCACATCTAAGCTGAAAGTTTTCCAATTATTTTCGTATGTACAACGTAACATACAACTTGACATCAATTTCTGCATGCAGCTTGGTAGGAAAATTGTTGAATAGTGATGAAAGAAAGGAGCAGTTCTTCATTATAACAGCACTACTTAATAGCAAATACTTAATAATTATTAGATAATTAACTGAAGGGAATGACATATTACAAATTTGGAAATATACTGCACTTTTTAATGAGAAAGATTATTTTTGTCAATGTTTTGGGGAAACATTGACACTGTCTTCTTGTCTTAGCCGACCGTGAAATACATTCGTGAACTCTGCAAGAGATGAACTAATGGGCGCTATTCATTTATTGTGTGTTACAATAGGGAGGCACTACGGTCCAAATTCCATGTGTAAAAATAAACCAACTTTTAACAATTCGTGTAAAATAACTCAAAATAAAATTATTTTGGTTTGAATGAATGTGTTTTTTGATGAGGAATGAATGTGCTCATTGAAGTTCTATTTGATACAATTATATATTAGGTGATGTACTTCGCGAAACTGGAAAAATATACTTCTCGTACCTTCACTTGTATTAACAAAAAAATCAAAAACAAACAGATGAATGCGCCGAAGTGGCACTATTAGGAACAGCAATTAATGAATGCAATTATTTCATCTCTGAATGTACATTGCAAAATCTGACTTCTGATTGTGAGAACTGAATTGAATGTTTATGCACAGTAAGATCCCTAAGTGCTGCACTTATTTCTACGAAAGTCCTGGAACTTTCGTTCTCAGCAGCAAATGAAAAAAATAGGAATCTCCATGGAACAAGAGGTAATACGGAAAGCGTACAGCTGATACAACTACTTTAGTAGAAGGCCTGGACATAGTTGATAACAACAACACATACAGGATTTCAGTAGGATGCACCAAAAACAAAAATATCAAGCTTTAGCATATGCATCCAAGGAAGGACACACAGAGAGAGACAGTTACGGGCGTCTCCACACTCGAAGATGCCCAGTCCCTTACCGCCTTTATATGAGAATGATAGTGGTGAAGATGGATCGTGCCCCATGTGTAATGGACTGTGTCGCTCCAACCGGGCTGGAAAACAAAGCAATTACTAAAGAACATTATGTATTTGATTGAAACAATGCCTCCCTTATATTTAACACACTGGTAGATTCATGATAAACAATGTAACATGTTCTACTGCGAGCGTCATGTACTCCTAATACCGCACGCACCAATTTTGTAGATGCTGATATGAACATGTTTTTTTTATGTCCAGGAATCGAATGAACATTTACGTGCGTAATTCATATCATTTTAAAAATCCCATATTTTTGTGAGGATCCGAGGATCCGCTTGGTGCGATATTAGGCACATTTCCCCCTTCAACAGGTAATGAGAGTACACAAGTGCACAATGTACATCATTCTAAAACTAATTTCTTTGCTGCTAACTGCTCATTCTGTAACAATTATACAGTAATTAACAAATTCAATTACACTTTCCACTGTTTCTCAACAGCACTTGCAGAGAAATTAAGCCGTTGAGAAAGCTTCAGCAATCCTGTTGGTAAATTTCCCATTTCGCAATTTTCCTTTACAAAGTGTTATTCAGACACGACAAGCCTGTGTGTTTAATGTTCTATATTCCTCTCGCTTCCGCAGTTCAGATTGCCTCCTTTCTCCATCTTACGATTTTACGTTAAACTGTTTCTACGTGAAATTCTTGCTGATGTGTTACCGTCCGATTTTCAGCGAGTTCCTGCGGCAATTGTGAGCAATCCCAAGGAATTATTACCGCGCTGTAACAAACCCATGTCGCCACCTAAGGAGAAAAGAGACTCGGCATACCTTGCCGCCATAAAAGCACCCCAGAGGAAACAGAGTTTGCTGGCCTGTGGGGAAAAAATACTTGACAAAGTATCCGGAAACACACAGACATGCAATAATGAATGAGGAACACCAAAAGAGATGATACCACTAACTGAAATGCAAGATTTTTACTATAAGTGGACAGTAAATAAAAATGCTTACCAAAGACAATTATAAAATTGTAGTTTTATATTATGCATTTTAAAATTAAGATTTAAAAATAACCTCACACGATAAGAGAAAGAAATCAAGGAAAGTGTCAATAGTACTTCACCACATCAACGAAATGGAGTTATAGAATGACTGTATTTACAATTCTCGTCAAATAAAGGAACATTTAAATAAAAAAGTACAAATTCAAAATATTTCGTTTCAACGGAATTTCAGGAATCTTATGTCTTTGGAACACATTTTGGAATAAACAAGTTTCATCACCATATAACTAAAAAAACGCCTTATACATGTATATCCTTATACATGTACCTCATTTTAATAATTAATCCTGAGAATTAAAATTATATTATTTGTGGATACTCTGTTTTACATTAAAACAATACACTTACTGTTTCCGAAGTACATTTTAATATAGGGAACCAACGTTGTCTTCTGTTTACTAATATACTATTCCAATTACTTATTGATTCGATGAATGTGCACATGCTATAAATAAATAACATACTTACAATTTTTAAAGCTGGAAATAGTTCCAAGTTATATTGTTTTACTATTCTACTTTTCATGCAGGTGTTGAACCAAAGAAGTCGGAAAAGTACATAAATAACAAAATATATATATATTTCAATACCTTATAATAAAATAACTTTAACAGAGTCCTGATACGTTAGTTAACGATAGTCCTGATACAAGAAGTTTTGTTATAAATAATATAAATTTATAATATGAATAAACAATTGATAACACTATTATTTGCGGCATTCATGAGAATTAATGAACAAAATGTACAGGCCAAAGAAATAAATGCAAGAAACAAAATTGTGCAACTCAGAGATAGTAAATGTCTAGACAATCAACAATAATAATCACAAATGAAAATATGGAAACTAAAAGAACCCAAATAAAGTGAATAGTCTATTTCTTGTGAAAGAAAAACGCACAGCAACATTAATTGAACTCCCATATTCATATGTACCTCTATTCCTAATTCAACTTATTTAGATGAGTTTTGCTAGAGTTAAAGAAAAGTACTTAAGATCACACAGTTTTATTTGTTTTTTGGCGTTAAATAAAAAACTCAAAAAATGCAAAATTGACGATACAGAGACTTAAATAATAGATTTCATTTCCTTTCCGTGACTTTCCGAATTGAATTCAAGAATCACTTAAATTAATTATGTCATTCAATTTGGTGTGAAATCCATTTTACAATCTCATAGAAGCCTCTGCCAATCCACTGATCAAATAGATGAGAAGATCGCATTATATTCTCTTTTGTTTGACACGAATTGCGATATGAAATCATTAGAGTTTTAAAGATAATTAGTCAATAGCCCATGTCCATCAATTCTGTATCTCATTACACGCTGTTAGTACGAGAATCAGTCACTTCTGTCAAACGTCTCATTTCATTGCTCCCTGGCGTACAATGTTTCATGGTAGATACTACTGTCTTCTCAGCTCCTCATGATTGATCGTGCTATTGGCTGCCACGGCTGCCACTTAAGAAATAGAAGATAGTTATTTAACCAAGAACCAAGAGTGATATCAGTTAGTCAATGACCCGACAAAAGATTTAAAACAAATGTTTTTTCTAATTACATGCCTCTGAACGGCCTCATTTTTCTGTAGAGATAAATAAGTTTCTGAAGAAGGAACTAACGTATTTCAAAATTAAATGCTTTTATGAATAAGTAAAAGATGGCGTAAATACGTTTTCTACACAAGATAATAATAACAATAACAATAATAATATAAATAATAATATAAATATTAATAATAATAATAATAAATAATAATAATAAATAATAATAATAATAATAATAATAATAATAATAATAATAATAATAATAATAATACAATATGTTTGCTGAAAACTTTCACGTGCTTTTCGTCACATGGTACATAAATCACATTCTTTCATTCATTATTAAGTTTGTATATGCGGAAAATCAATAATCATAAGAGGAAATAAATATATAATATTCAAAACTAAAAGAACATTTAAAACAATATGGTGAAAATCATAGAAGATTACAATGAATATTAAGTAATGTGTACAAATGGTCGTAAAATAAATCAAAAACTTCTCAAGCAAGTTCGCGAAAATACCGCCGCTGAAAAATTCGCAAGTATCTTCCCAGAGGCCTCATAAATCTGGTAACAAGAATCAGATTTGTTCAAAATCATCACAGCAAAGTGACGAAAATTTTGAGGAAAAATATCTTCTAACATAAAGCTTCCTTTCATAAATCTAGAAACAAAAGATATTTCAACTCGGAATTTACGATCCCATAATTTCCAGGAGTCGCCCCGCATAAACGCAGCCAGCAGGGGAGGCCATCCCTCAACACCCTGAATTCCCCGAACGAATTACACGCTAACACGGTGCTTGACGGCAGTTCCATGTGACAGCAACTCAAAACGTCCCTTGTGGAACTGCTCGCGTAAATTTTCATATCACCCAATTTGGCTCGTTTACCAAATTCGTTAAGATCGGATGTGAACGACGTGCCACGCTCGACATTATCGTTTGCCACCATCTAGACGACTCCGGCGCCATCACCAAACGCTCCCACGCGGGGCTGCACGCAGAGAGCTGAGAGGGTGGGGAGGGGGAGAGCTCCCCGCGGAGGGACTTCTAAGAACGGAGAAACGGGGAACGAAACGGAGGAGGTGGGGCACACAGAAAGCGATGCGCTAGCGAATGTTAGGGTCATACATCGTGGGCGTAGGCAGTAGAATGACCCTGGCGTTTGCAGGTGGTGATGATGCCAGTGGCGGTAACAACGGCTACTCTCTAGGATTGAATATCGAGTCCGGGCGTGTCTACTGGATTGACCATTGGTCCCGTAAGTATAGTGCGTTTTTTACTACGGGAGATTGAGTTTTTCACTCGATCGATGGCGAGATCAGGGCGAATTACACGTCGGCTTCAGGGGTTTTCCTCAACCAGGTATCTCCACCTATGGGGGCGCTGCACCAGCTGGGACAAGTTCTAAGCTCTCGACTAGTCTCCCGTGAGCGGTAGTGTAGTGCATGTGTGTAAGCAAGGAGGGAGGATAGGACAAGGAAGAGGAAGGAAACATCACGCGCGGTCCGCGGCTACTTTTTAGGGTACTGCTCCCGCATTCAGTCTGTATTAAATAAAGAAACCACAGAACACTACCGATCAGAACAGCCTGCCGCTAGAATTATCCTCCAGACAACGACTGAATTCGACCCAGCTATCTAGCCGTCTAGTATCGAAATTCCTGGCACCGTCTGTCGTCAACCCTAGGAGCTCCCGTTCAGAGGTACAGTAACGTCAGTCGATGCCCTCTACCACTTCAGTCAGTGCTCTCTCAGAGAAGACAAGACTCCGAACTATACATTATGCACGAAATGGAAAATACATAATTTCCGTGTAAATATCGAGTCTTAAATGATTATTTTTGCCAGCTGTTAATCCGATGCGCCTGAGAGCCGAAAGGCTGACTAAATTTTAAGGTAATGATAATGAATATACAAGGTGGATCACGTAACTCTAGCATCTTATGCAGTTTTTGAACACTTGAAGTTATTTCAATGCAGTTTTCACAAAAGTGCATGCCGAAATGGGGCTAGTTTTTACACATATTCATTTCCATTTTATCACATGTATTTTACGAGATATTGAGGTAACTGTTTTTTTAAATAGAACTAAACATATTTTTAGTCTATCATGACGTATTATAAGTGGTTAAATAAAAATGAGTGAGTTATAAGCTTCTTTACTTTCTAGAAACATGCATTTTGAAAGAGGAAGAGAGGATTTTCTGAGCTAAGAGATTAAGTTATATGTAAAGACCGGGTAAGGGAACTGAAAGGGAGTTTTATAAACGTGTTTCTTGATAAAATCATTAATGACATCGTGGTTGAAGGAAAAATAGAAGGAACAATGAAAAAATACTGACATTAAAACTATAAACAAAATGGTTACTAATTCTCCTTTTCTTAGAATCAATTGAATAAGTTGATATCAGCGTGAAATTAATGATCCGAGATGAAAATATACGACGAGTAGAATAAGGGCGATGGATGCAGCAGTGAAGATGCAAGGAGTCCAAGACGGGTGCCACGGTAGAAAGCCAAGAAATGAAGCAGCGTGTTGCAACGCAATAGGTCAATAACGCCCGCTAGCCGAGCAGCCGAGTATGGATCCCGCGGCGAAGGAGGTGATGGGCCAATAGACTGTTGATCAAGCAACGGCCGCATCCAACGTGGGCGGAGGCGATAATAGCAGCGGTTGCAGCGTCCAAGGGAAACGCCAGCGGGGGAGGTGTTGACGATAGCGAACGCCGTGATGGACAG
Source organism: Gryllus bimaculatus (assembly GCA_017312745.1). NCBI lineage: Eukaryota > Metazoa > Arthropoda > Insecta > Orthoptera > Gryllidae > Gryllus > Gryllus bimaculatus. The sequence continues at coordinate 3,628,679 of BOPP01000073.1, read as the reverse complement.
CACACACTGGACGGCTGTGGGAGGGGAGAGGCGACGGTGCGGTTCCAAATGCACATACACGCGGCGATGGCGGCCGCGTATGCGAGGGTGGAAACAAAGACGTAGAAGCCTACTTGGCTGTCCGGGAGGCGTCGTATCCTACGCACAAATGCCAACGTTTCGGCCGTCGCGCTACGGAACATCCTCGGGGCGAATTGCGTGTCTACTTGGCTTTCCAAGGCACAGATGCCTACGTTTCGGTCGTCATGCAGCGATCTTCCTCAGGGCGATATGCGTGTCTACTTGGCTGTCCCAGGCACAAATGCCAACGTTTCGGCCGTCGCACTACGGAACATCCTCGGGGCGAATTGCGTGTCTACTTGGCTTTCCAAGGCACAGATGCCAACGTTTCGGCCGTCATATCGAATCGTATCGTGGATGTTTATCGGTAAACGGGTATCGGAGGCAAGTTTCGAAAGCTAGTTCGAACATCTCGTATCGGATGCGGGTATCGAAAGGGAGTACAGAAAGGAAGGGAACATATAAGAAGCGGATATAGAAAACATGTAACGGAAATGAGTTTAGGAAGCATGCTCAGAAAAGTGGTATTTGAAAATGGTACCAATTCGAACCATCAGAAGTGGCAATAGAAATGGAGTAATGTAAAGGAGTGTCAAAAGCAATGTGCAAATGTGAGTATAGGATTGCGGCTTGGGGAACGGGCCATCAGCATCGGATATACGAAGTGTATATGTGAAGAGATTACGGGAATTTATTTGGCGACCCTTGTATTGAAAGCGTGTATCGAATGTGAACACCGGAGGAGGGTATAAACGCATATATAGGAAGCAGAAACCGGTATAGTACAGCCGGTATGGGAAGCGAACTTCGAACGTGGGTGTAGATTAATTGAGAAATGATTCCAGCGCGTCCACCGCTTAAGTCATTAATTCCATAAGTGTATTGCATGTTTATCGCGGGAGGTAGCGGTGAGCCTACGATAAATGGCGACATCCGACACCGACCTACCCGTGGGCTTGCAAGTTTTTTTGTCATCCAGGTATCACATACCAGCGAGGCATCGCTCGGGCCGGAAGCTCTAAGCTCCCGACGGGTCTCCCGGCATGTGTGGTAGTCAGTGTAAGCGTAAGTGGTGAGACTAGAACAAAGAAGAGGAAGGAAACTTCGCGCGCGGTCGGCGGCCCGTTTGTTACAGCACTGCTCCGACATTCGTCTAGTGATGACCGGAGAAACCACGGAAAACGACCGATCAGAACAACCGACCGCTGGAATTCTACCCCCCGACAGCGGCCGAATGCCGCTAACTACGTAGCTAGTGTCGAAAACGCTGACCCCGTCGGACCTCCCGGCCAGAGGCCCTGCAGTGACATCGATTGATGTCCTGAGCCACCCGAGCC
>BOPP01000073.1:3602003-3614619 GCA_017312745.1 Gryllus bimaculatus | reverse complement strand
AAGGGGGTTCTGGGGCAGAGTCGTGGGCGGGGATGGGGGCCCTGTCTTCGCGGAAGCGGCGGAGGAGGTCGGGCCCGGGACGCGCCAGAGGTGCGATCTCCCGGAGGAGGGCGATCGACGCCCCCCGTTGCCGCTGCCTTTGTTTCGAAAAGCCGTGGAGAGAAGCCCCGGAGGCTGGCGGCACGGTCGCTTCTCTCGCCCTCGCAACTCTCCGCGGGCAGTCGCAGGTAAGGCGGACGGCACCGTGCCTGCGGTTTGTGCTGCTGCGCTGGGTTGGAATATCGTTCACGCCAAGCAGAGTAATTGTAGCTGTTTTCTTCAATAAGGTTACCTCGTTCGTTTTGCTTTTTTGCTACATGAGAAAACGCAATACAGTCACTCTTCGTAAATACAAATTAGCATGCGTGAATCTGTTTTTTCTTTTTTTTAGTAGGACACTTCCCGGAGATGTGCCATTTTCCAACAAAAGTGTTTGTTCCAAAATGTTCAAGGAGATATGTCGCTTACGAAGTAATCGATTTAATTGATGACGGGTGGATCGCTGAGACTTTCAAACTGTTACAAATAGTTTAGGCATTCCGCTTAATACAATATCAGAGAATAGATCATTCACTTCGTCTCCCAATTTTTATTTGCCATTGTCAGAGGCGAAACAGAAGATGTGGGTTCGAATTCCAGAAGTTATAAAATTGTTATTGTAACCCTGTAAGCAATGGAGAACCAACACGAATGGCACAATGTTATCTGAATATTCACTTCATACCTTCATAATTGCTGAAGTACGCTAAACGTTCCGAAAAGATGAATGTTCAGTGAAACAATTAAGAGACAAAAGTGCGCGAAACGATGAATCTGGAATGTAGATTAACAGAGCTCCATCAAATGTAGAGCCAGAATGCAATATAAAACGATCCACAGCTCAGAAAATATTTCTCTCCTTCACTTTCCGGAACCCGCTAATTGCAGGCTTCAGCCACGGCTTATAGAGAAGCCGGCATCCGTGAAGAGCGATCGTTTTAAGTCGGCGATTTTATGGGCATCGCTTTCCGATCGTTTATACGGCATATTCTACATTTATAGCCTCTTTATATCCTGTCCTTTGCAGGGCCCTCGCATGGAAACCTGCGGCCACGGATGATCGCCTCCTTTTTCCCCCGCAAAGCCGGAGTGAGTTCCCGGCCGCTCGTACCCGCCGGCGACGGCCCGTCGGCGCTGCACAGCCGCCAACACGACGCAGCTGACACGCCACGCACGCTAAACATGCCGCCGTGCATCTCCGAGCCCGGCCTACGTCGCGAATAGAGTGGAAAGAAGATGAAGCAGAAACGAAAGAAGGTGAGCCAATAGGAAGTTTTAACACCACGGGGAAGGAAGGGACGTTACACACCGTCACGCGATGGACCTTGAAATCACAACGTCTTACCGTAAACCTAAGGCACGACCTTATACTTTCATGAAAAGGGCACGCTGGGTAGGTGTCTCTACGGTCACCTTACAAGCGGCAAAGTGGCTGCTTACAAACAGGAAAGGTTGCATTTTTCTATCTTTTGTAGACTGAGTCTCGCATGTGAGACACTTAGAATTAATCTTTACCGTCATTCATAATTATGCAAAGAATTAACGGAATAAGTTGGAAAGGGGCAGGTAGGAAGTTCTTTTTGAGAAGTAGAAATCATATCTTCGCGTTAGGTTACATCTTATGGTCACAACGAACGCTATTATTAGATACTCAAAGATACATTCTCAAGAAAAGCCGATTCAAAATCTCAGAGTGCATACTTGTTTTCCCAGAAAAATGTTTCATTTATATTGCATAACAATATATGCTGCAATAGATAAATCTCCTTTGAACCTTGTTCCTTACGACCGTATAAAATCGTAAGTCACGTGACCAATAGATTTCAAGGATGTCTCCTCATGTCTTGTGCTATAACTCCAGCATCTGTAGTTCCTTTGGCGCAGCAAATAATTCTTATCACACGGGAACGAAACGGAACGTACACCTGCCCAGACTAACATTTTGAGATTGATGATTATGTATGTAAGTTTAGGAAAAATAAAAATTATTTTAGTTGAACGATAAACAAATTGTAAAGTTGAAATTTCCAAAGTAATGCGAGGCGGGGATGGCGCATGAGCAGAAGCAATGCTCAGGTACCAGCACCAGGCACCACAGCTTAGTCGTCAAAAGATAATTGTATCCCGCTAAAATAAAGAGTGTCAATCCCGACAGCCGAAATTGCTAAGGCAGTACTGTCCTGGCGATTTCGGTTAGAAGGGTCGCGAGTTCGAATCCCGCCTCGGGCATGGGTGTAATTGTGATTGTCTTTTCACCGTTCATCATCCTCCTATCACTTCATTAAAGAAGGATTAATAATGCCCTGCGCGAGGCGCTAATAAAAAGAAAGTAAGGAATAAAACAATATTTGTAAAGAACATTCGTAAAATGTACGGCAGTATCAAAGGCAACTAAATAAATTTTAAAATGTTGCTTGCTTGAGTGTGTAAAAATGCCCCATCTCTTTATATTTCTCTCACCCACCCTTCGAAGCATCCTCTGCACTAACCACAATCACTCACAATTATCGTAGGCAGTTGTCAATATGTGAACATGTGTCCATTTTTATAATATCATTAACAAGAAAATAAGTTATAATAGCACAAGGCGATATTTTATTTTATTTTATTTTATTTTATTTTATTTTATTTTATTTTATTTTATTTTATTTTATTTTATTTTATATAATGAGGAGCGTATTTCATTTTTTGGATTTCCAAGTTACTTATGAAGTCGAACGCGCTCTCTCGGTTGTAACAAGGTGGCTAACAAGGAGAGTGCTGACACGCAGTATGTGAGGGGATGGAGGACAAGTGATATACGAAACGAGAGGGGGATGACGCAGGATGGGTCCAACGGCGAGGTGGACCTCCAACGTGGAGGATGAGGTTCCAGAACTCGAGACCTCCAGGGGTCAAGAAGCGGGGGGGGAGGGTCCTAACACACCCACTATATCGGAGATCGAAGGACAGATATTTGTGTTTGTTTCTGATTTACCGACTGACTGGGAATGTGATGAATACTATAAGCATATATATCCTGTGACTTAGCAATATTAGAAGTAAAAAATGATGGAATGCAAGGGTCAACTGATGTCGCTGAGAGAACAATGGACATGAAACATAAGGTCTACGGACCATGTTGTTCCCGTCGGTGCATTCCGACTATGGGCCAGATAATGAATTAGCTGGTTGCCAGTAGATATTTAACGATAAAAATTTAGATCGAGGAACGCTGGTAGAACGAAATTTAGTATATATTGGTTAGAACAGTGATGCAAACATTACACAGCAGATACAAATGAAGAGAGATGTAACAAGCATCAGTAAATAAAACTTATATAAAATGAATTATATTAGAATTAATCAAATGTTGCTCATATACGTTCATTAGAAAAAAATGTTACACACGTACATTCTAAAAGTTACGCGCTCTACATAAACATTTTCTGAGAACTGAAACAATGGAAGTGAAAATGCAATGAAAACGATTGCATCTGTTATTCACCACCAAAACTGTATTATAAAATAAACAAAACAAATAAAGAGCTGTTAATGATGAAGGATGATAAACCATACACACAGGAAAATAGGCCAAATACAAAAGACATAGCACAAAGACAGCGGAGTAAAAAAAAATATAAAAAGCAAGAATAGCAGCGCAGCTACAACACCAACAGGGCAACAGGGCGCGAGAGAATTGAAAAATGAAACTGCCCGCAGGAGACTAGTTCCGTCATAAAATAGGAAGGCACACAACAGCAGCGAAAGAGAAAAGAACGCCGTGAACAAAAGTGTTTAGCCGCAAACAACACAGAGGGAAAGTGGCGAAAAGCGAGAGCCACGCGTGAGGTCGGAAAACCGAAGCGTGCCATTCAGCGAGGGCCGCGCTGGGGCGGCCGGCTGGATGCTGCTGCGGGGAGGATGCGGCAGCGGAAACGGGGGCGGGGACGGCGGCGGCGGCGGCGGCTGGGGTAGAGACGACGAGAACGGGGGAGGCGGTGGCAGGAGTGGAGACGATAGGAGCGGGGGAGGTGGTGGCAGAAGTAGAGACGATGGCAGATTGAGGGCGGTAATGGGTTGACTGCAAGACGGTAGAAGATGACGGGAAGACTGGTAACGTTGACTGCAAAGGAAAGGTGGTGGCAGGGGAAGAGAAAATGGCAGGGGGGAGGCGGTGGCCGGAGCGGTGACGATATCAAAGGTAGAGGGGAGGCAGAGGTAGTGACGATGACAGCTTGGATGGCGGTGGCAGCCTGGGAGGCGGTGTAGGGACGATGGAAGCAGGGGAGGTGGTGGCAAGGGTAGAGGCGATGGCAACGCCGGCAGGTGGAGGGAGGGGTAGAGACGATGACTACGCCGGCAGGCAGTGGCATGGGTGGAGACACGGTAGGACTGGTAGAAGATGGGTGGAGACGATGGCGGAAGAATGCTATAGCAGGGGTAGCGGCAGTGACATTGGAAGCGTAATGTGGCCACTGTAGAGTTGGGGCTGGGGCAGGGATAGGACTGGCGATAGTGAACGGGCAGCTGAGGTGAAGATGGGGCGGTGGTAGAAGTGAGTGGCGTGTGTGGGTTCAGAGGTGCGATGGGTAGCAGTCGTGCCAGTGGCAGCGGTGGCGGTGGCTGGTGAGAATGAGGGGCCGGTGCAGAGGCAGCGGCAGGAGAACAGGGCGAGAGTGGGCATGAGGGCCGCATGGGGTCGGAATACTGGGCGCAGTTCCGGGGTCGGGGCGCGGGCGTGCATGGCTGCGTGCTGAGTGAGCGGGCGAGGGATGAGGTCGGGCCTGAAACGCGACGCAACTGGGGCGGGCGGACGCGCAGTCGGATGGCCAGTTGCTGCTGCAGTGAATGGCCACTAGACGGTAGACTGACCGGGCGAATCCGCTGCAAACTGACAGGTGGCGTACAACAACAGGTTGGAAACGAAGACTCGAGAGCGGATGTCAACGAGAGAGTGAGGGTACGAGTAAGGGGCGCAGAAAAAATTGTGATGGGAGGATCGAGTGATGGTGCACTGGTTAAATAAAGGATATGTTGAAGAAGAGACTTACAGAGAAGAAAAAAGGCTAACGAGGAGAGTTAAGGTTCTAAAGCCGTGTACTCCTCCCTTTTCCATAATGGCACCCTAATGAATTTTTTTAAGTACCCGTAAAAGAAAATTTCTTACAATTAACAGGTCACTTTTCATTAGGTAAATAAAAGAAGAATTCATAAACTGAATAAACGAAACAGTGGAATGTATGCGAGTTCGCGTTACGTCGTAAACAAACCCCTGGCACAACACAGATTGGGAAACTACTGTGCAAAAATGAAGTAAGAAAGAATCGGAGGACGAGACGTTTCGGGTTGTTGATCACACGTTACCGGGCGCGTTGTGCGGGTAAGAGGAAACGTTGTGGAGGTGATGAACTAGCAGATCACACGGGCGAGCCCCTGCGCGAGAGTTCAAGAGCGCAAGGAGCAAGCGAAGGCAGGCGTCCGTGTTGACCAGTCGCAGGGCCACGCGCGAGGCCGAAGGGTGGCGAGTGACCCGGTCGACGCGACGCCACGCGCGTGGGGCCGAAAGCAGGCGAGAATCACCCGACTGCATCCCGTGAACAGCTTTCCCACACCCTCGCTTCCGACGTAATCCCCTTCCACTTTTGCTTATCTGAGAAGTCATAGCCCGACTCTATCCCGTTTCATTTGCTCGGTGTTTAGAGTGGAGTAAACATTTTAGTCAAGTTTGCGTTCGTACGTTGCGCGTATAATGTTCTCGCACCAGTCCACGGAAAACGCGAACATAGATGAATATGGCAGAATCTTCGCAATTGTGTATGTTAAGGCAACGAGGTAAGAAGATGCTCTTTATCGGTGGCTTCATGTTTTGTTTCCACAGACTTTTAAGCAGTGGTTTTCAACGTTGGCAGTTTTTCTACAAGGATATGCAAATGGTTCTTGAAAATAAACAGTTATGATTCAATAATAATAGATAAATGTGATTCTAAACAGACCACAGGGAACGTAGAAATCTATCCTCATATGAAGGAGGTTAAGAAAACTGGATGTAGTGAAGCTATGCCAATTTGGTTTGATTGAATTGTGTTCCCGGGCGCGTCAACTGCTATGATCATTAGTCCCGTAAGTATAGCGCATGTTTTCATAGCTGGAGGTGGTGTTGATCACCCCTATTGGAGGGCGAGATTGGGCCCCGACCACATGTCGGCTAGCGGGGTTTTCCTCAACCAGGTATCTCCAACAGTATGGCACGGCCCCCGCAGGGACAAGATCTAAGCTCCCGAATAGTCTCCGAACATCTGTGGTAGTTTAGTGCATGTAAATGTATGTGTGTTTAATTAAAGCTAAGGAAGAGGAATGAAAGATCGCGCGCGGTCCGTGGCCCGTTACGGTACTGCTGCGGTATTCGCCCGAGATTGACCGGAGGAACCACGAAAAACTACCGAACAGGACTGAAGGGTGCTAGAACTTCCCTCCAGGCAGATACGGAATTCGACCTACCTGTGTATCTAGGGTCAAAAACTTCGTCCATCGTCCGGATTCGAAGCCAGGACTTCCCTGTCAGAAGCACTGCAGAAATATTAGTCGATGGCTTTAGTCATCTATGCCGGTATGCCTTGGGGAGGGAGGTAAGTTAACGGCTTAGAAAAAGTTGACCGCGGGATACAATCGGTGTACGCCCAAGCAGGCGAATGCGAGGGAGTTGCAGGCTCCATGTGGTCTTTCGGTCAGACTGGTTGCTGGCGGTGGTGGTGGCAGTGGCGGCGGCGGCGGCGGCGGCAGACTGAAGCGATGGGCGGGCGGGCTCAGTGAAGCGCCAGCGACGCGTGTGCAGGCTAGCAGCGTTCCCAGACCGCCGCCGCCGCCGCCGCTTCCGGGCCATCGCGCTCGCCGGCCGCGCAAAGGGCCTTATTAGCAGGGGACGGCTATCAAATGTTAATGAGCACTAATTGGCCATTCCAGCGGCCGAACGCGCCGCGCGCCCCCGGCGCAGGTCGGGCCGCCGCGCCGCCCCCTTCTCCTCCCCCCTCCCCGTCGTTGCAAGCGTTGCCGCCGCGATAGCTAACCGTCGCTGCGGTGTAGCGGCAAGCGGCCCGCGCCCGCGATTCTCCGCTGTCTGGCGAACGGGCGCCTCTTATTGTGGCTGCGCTCTGCCCCGCGTCGCCCCGAGCCGTCCCGCTCCGCTCCGCCTCGCTTCGGCTCCAGCGCGGTGCCCTGCCGATTTTTGGGCGCGTGTCCCGCGCTTGTTTGGGAAAGGATCGCCGAGGAGGAGGTAATTACAATACTTAGTTTCACGCCTGTTTTGGCTGCTGGTTGCTGGAGGAGATCGAGTAATCACATGGCTTAACTTCGTGCTTGGTTTGCAATTTACTGCGTTTTCCGACTTCCGTCCCGTTGCTTTAAATTGCCTTTTGTTAATTCCCCTTGTACACTTCCCGTTAAGAACATTTTATTCGCTGTGAATGTGTATCCCGAAATACTACCTAAAAGGGAATATTAGGTCGTTTCAGGCAACTTGAATGAGCCTTTTCGCACGAAAATCTGAGGATAAATTTGATATATTTGAGAAAATTAACTTTTCGTTTGGAACCAATGTTTCACGAATGTCTTGCACCAAGAGAAAGAGAAAATAATGAGGGAAAAAAGACAGAAAGGGAAAGTGGGATAAATAAGAGGGGAAAGGCATCTGTGATTAAAATTTAATTCGACGACAGTGTCTGCGCGTATTAACATCCAATTCCGCCCTCAAACACCCAATTAAATATGATGATTACTCTGACCGCGCATCAAATAAACCCGAGAAACGTGCAATTCTATACTAATGCGTTTCTTGCTCACGCCCTTCTTTCTGAAATGGTGTCTTAAGGTCTCCATTCACTCAAGACCTAGCGCTGCAAGCAACAGCATTTCTCCCTAAAAACTTCCGGCTAGTTAGCTGCAGAGAAGAGGAGCGAAATCAGCGCCGCCGGGTTCGCGGAGCGCGCCATTTGCCGAGCGATTCGCGGCGAATTTCGAATGCGGAAGGACGCACACCGAGCCGACGCAACGCCGGGAGGCCCAAGCATCAGAGCCGCCGCCACCACCGCCCCCGCTGCCACCGCAGCCACGGCCCTTCTTTACTTAAATCGGACTTGATATTTATGTAAATTACTGAATACAAATTGCAATATCATTAATTTTTCTCATTTCTAAATGGGGGCACGTTCCTCCTCGCCCTCATTAATATTCCATCTTCCCTAAATACCGTAACTACATCTTGATGAACACGCAGTGCAATTTGAATACAGTGGGCACGCCGCACGGCCTCACCACCCCCATCTCCGCAGCCGATGCCGCCACCGCTGTCGTCCCCCTCTTCGCCGAATTTCGACTCCGCCGAGCGTTCGCCGGGGCTGGGGCCGCCCCCGCCGCCCCGTGTGTACATTCCATACTCCGATTGGCCGCGTCAAGTTGGCCACAATTTGAATGCAAATCCACGAGCGGGGCAGAAGCGGTGGTAAGAGAAGACAAAATATAGAAGAGAGAGGGGAGAAGTAGCAGGAATTGCGAGGTTGACGTGTCAGGAAGCGTGCGATGCATTTGGGTATTTCTTAACACGAACGAGGCCCGAGAGCATCAACCTGTTGTGTTTTCAACAGACGTTGTTACAACAGAGAGCGCAACGATCGAATAAGCATTAATAAAAATATGGTATATTGGTATATGAGGAAAGAAGTTGAATTGAGGAGTTGATTACTAATTTCGACGAAGCAACAATCAACAATGAACAGCTTCGTCACTGTTTCACTTATAGAATTGCAGTGATGATGTATTTTCCATGGCAAGGGCACCAAGTTTAAAGAACGGAGGAACGGGCTCGTGGCGTAATGGCTAGAGCATTCTCCATTCAAAGCTAGGACCCGGGTGCGATTCCCGGCCAATCAATGGGAAATTTATGGAAGACAAAGTGTGTAGTCGTAAGGTTTTCTCAATATTCTCTTGTTTCCGCTGCCTTCCACTCCACTTCTGGATCATCATCATTCACTTCATGATAATCGCTGTCATCAGCTCATTAGATAATGCACCGTGAGCCTCAATCATCCGCGCAATTAAAGGGCCTCTAAGACTAAAAATGAAATAACGGAGTATACTTAGTTCCTAAAAGTGGAAATGAATCATTGTTAGTACTTTTTATAACTATCTTAAATTGGGTAATCTATTTATCAAATAATTCGTAAGCAAATATTTTATTCAAAGCTACTGTATGAATAAGAAGTAATGACACATTTTAGTGTATTGTTAAAATAATATTTTCTCATAGAGTTAATTCTCACCAATTACCAAATTTCCGTTATAAACGTATTACGTCAAAGAAGTAAATATATTTTTGCTTTTTGAGTATAAGAATCAGGCATGAATAACTTTTGAGCATTAAAATCCCGGAGTTTGAGTTCGAGTATTCGTAATTAGGGTACTTGCCTGCTGTGGCGCGGAAACAAGGCAACTACAAAGCTCATAATTGTATACAATCAAAAACCTATCCTGAACAGTCATTTGAGGTTGTGTATACGAATAAGCGTATCAACGCGCGAAAAAAAGCGAAAATTACACCTTTCGCTTCATCTCTTCCGCATTTGAAACGCAAATGAAAGACCTCTTGTTTCCTCTGTATTTACCACGTATTTCAGTCCTCGTAAACGCTTTTTTTAAGTTCCCACAGAAATTTTAATAATTGACGTGATCCTCGGCAGATTAAATGTAACTTATCCACGCTTGCTAGTTTTCAAACAATCGAAAACTACTTAAACAATGGCCATAAAAAAGGCAGTTCAGTTGAATATCCTCAACATCGCATCATCCGCAGAACGACTGTGAAAGGCACGCTACTGGTTTCGCTTCCGTGCTAGTTGGGAGCCCAGAGAGCCGTATTTTCAGAAGCCCCAGGCACAGGCCGGCAGTAAATTCTTTCGTTGCCACTGTACTCCAATGGAGAGAGGCGAGGGATCCGCAATAGCTCGAGCTGCATGCAGTTCCACTGCACTCTGGAAGATTTAAACGGGAAATATCACTGCGTATTTACTCACAGAAGTAATGATAAGAATTACTCTATCTTCGTTCATTTTTCATTAATTGGTGCGGTATAGTTTATTTTTTAACTTTAAATATTATTTGGTAATGCCTTCTGGTAAATGTATGATTTAATATACAATTTTTACTCGATACAAGAATTCCAATAAATTCCGAATATAGTATTTGAACAAGACAAATCTAGCCACAGTTAAAATCTGCCAATGGTAAAAGTATACTTTAAGTTTGTGTCTGTTTTATTAGTATCAATTGCTTTTAGAAGATGGAAATATAAAATAACTGTAGCTTATTTTTATAGCATTCGGATGTATAATTATAAAGCCATCGTTACAAAATGAAAAATGATCATACATGTTCTCGACATTTTGAACCGTGAAGTAAGCACAGGTTGGCTTATAACACTCATTTGCCTTTCCCTTAAGACTACAGAAATGTTACGTAAAAATGTTTATTCGATCGCATTCGTCGGAGAAACTAAACACGTAGTTCAATTACACAAAAACTAGGTTGAAATTCACGAGCCGCTAGGAAAGTTATTACACCGCCGCCGGCTATTCTGATCGACAATTAGACTACGTAGTTTCCCGTTCCCTGAGGCAAATGACCAGGTATTACCGGTGGCATGTTTGACGGCACCCATACAACATTCGTTTCCTCATGAGGCAATTTTCTTCCACGTAATATTTCTTGATCCGCAGTCCCCATGTCTGGCGTAATAGAACATCCAAACAAGAAAGTGACGCACTGAGAAGGAAATCAATGAAGTACTTGAGTGTAAGTACTCACTAACGATGGGAGACCGGGGCAGTTCACCGATAACTACATTATATGGTAATGTAGTTATCATACTATCTATACACTGCATTTAATAATTCAGGGCAATTCCGTCTACATTCTTCGTTTCGATTTTCTTTCCCACGACACATACAGCACAATTCCCCGATGCACCATAGCAAGCACCGTCCGAGGCAGGAAAGACGCTTTCTTCTCTGCGAGGTCGCATACAGGAAACTGTTTTACGACGTTAATAAAAAAAATCGTCCCCTGGCTGCGTTAGACGCAGCGAGAACTAACGCCTCCGCCGGCCCGCCGCCCGTCTGCCACTCGTCGTTCTTCACACACACACGTACCCACACATACTCACACGCCCGCCCGTTCCATCCACATGGCGCGTAGTGTTTTCAATTCTTCCAAGAGCAGAACTGCAGCGGGAATTCTTGCGCACCACAACATTGCAGCGAACGTGCTGGGAGCTTCAGGGAAAGACGAAGCTTTGGAAACAGCAGGGACGGTAAAGATAGAAGAAACTGAGGGGTACAAGAAGGAACAAGACAAGCGGCAGTCGAGGAAGGAAACTAGAGATGGGGGGTGTATGCTAACGAAGCTGCAAAGAAGCAGACAACAGAATTGCGACAGAACGAGAGAAGGTAAAAACGAAGGAGCAAGGTCATAAAAGAAAGGGATATAAGGGCCAAGGAGCAATATAAAGCTGACGTTACAAAATTCTAGGCGCAGACCACGAAGTCGGAGTTTTTGAAGAAGGGAAATCGTAGGTATAGAAGCCATGTGGGAGTGTATTCAGGGAAGCGGGAAATCGCGGCCGCAGGGAGACGGATGCTGTGAGACGAGAGATGAGAAGGCGCGGGACAGGAACACGTGGTGGGTACGGCGACTTGGAAGTGCAAGCCGAGAGACCGCAATATTATAGTGGACGTTATAGTGGTGGCTTGAGCCGGGCAGAGAGCGGGGCAAGGCTCGGAGCAGTGGCTGCGAGCAAGCGCTCCAGCGGCCATTCTTATATGGAGGCCTGCGCGGCCGAGAGTCAACAGCCGGGGGCGGCGGGGCGCGCCGTGGCGCTGCGGGCGAGTCGACAGCTCCAGGCGGCAGGGCAGATGCAGTCCGAAGGGTGAAAGGAGTAACTGGAAGGGAAGAGAAGGGAAGGGAAGTGGACGGGAGGGGATCAGGGTTTGTGATCGTGATGAGGTTTAGGAAATAGCGAAGCCTACGAAGTCCCTTGGCAGAGATTTGGAGAGAACATGAAGAAGCGAACTCTACAGGCGAGGATATAATAGTAACGTTCAATGCACCATGAATGGATGAGTGTTGAAGTATAGTTGATGGGAGTCAATGCCATCAATAAAAAATATTTGAGGTAACTAAAAAAGGCGAGGGTCAATCGAAGCGATGCCTTTACAAGGGCAGAATAGTGGTTTGAAACAAATCGGGGGAGCGGCGGTTTAATGTCGGAGAAACAGCAACAGAATATCAGGTGGTCGAGGCAGGTGAAAATGCACCAAGAACATTGTGAAACTATGAGAACGGACAACGCAGAAGGCCGGGAATACGGCGTGGGTCACGGAGTCAAAGTCAATGACACTGCAACAGTTTTTGAAAGCCCTGCAGATTCAGCAGGTAACTCCAACCGGGCGGAAACAGAGGGCGCGCGCCGCAGCGTGCGCCGGGAGGGCGTGAACCGCGCGAGCGTCACAGA
>BOPP01000073.1:3560452-3588871 GCA_017312745.1 Gryllus bimaculatus | reverse complement strand
ACATTACCCCCCTCATCCCCCGGGCGCGCCCCACCTATAGGCAGGCGACGGTTCGAATGAAGCCGCCGCGCCCGTGCGCATGGCCCGTTCATGCATTATTCATGACAATCCACGCGTTAGTTCGCCTTCAAAAAGATCTCATTTCCGTCGCTTGAAAAGGACAATTTGTCACCAAGAAAATTCTGCGTAGTCTCGACGGAAAGAATATAGCATCATTTGAACTACTTAATTACACGCCGTCTCGTGGACAAGACATCAAAGGCGGCGAGAATTCTCAGACTTCGTTTAGGACGGCCGAGAACAGTTGGGAATTGAATGGGTGGGCGGTGGGCAAGGGAGAGCGTCATTCGGCGACCGGTCTATACCTGATAACCCGACTTGTCTTTTCTTCCACATTCTGGACACGTCCTAGAGCAGGTCTCTTTCAACCATGGATCGACATTTTCGTTGGCGAAGGGGAGAAAATGTAGGAGGATAAAAGATTTGGGCACGGTAATGTTTTACAAATCACAGTTTTACGCGACCGAATTATTAGCAGCATTACTAAGAATACTATCTCAATAACTACAAATTAATAAAGTATATTACCTCAATAAGTGTGTGCAAAACATGAAAGAATCGACCGTTCTTGGACAAAGGTGTGTCTGATATTTTAAAAACCATTGTTTCTCGAGGTCAATTGTTTTTAAACTAGACTTTTAATAAAATGTATTTATTTATACGCGCATAAATGAAAATGTTCAACAATTACATCAAACGAATTCACGAAAAGTCTATTGATCTATTGCATATTTCGGATAGCCGCAGATCAGTCGATTGAGCTGACGTTTCGGCCATCGTGTTGTGGTCTTCTTCAGAGCTTTACTGCTCAGTGAAATGCCTAAGAACACAATTATGTATTTCATTCAAGACATACGACCTCATAAAAAACAATCTGTCGTTAACTTTCTTAAAATTGCGATTTTCTGTAGGATAGGTTCTACTCCCAGAAAATGGATTTCATGAAACGTACAAATAACAATAGCGTACCTTCCTCGCCTAGTGCATTTCTTACACGACAGGAAAACTTCGGGGTTCATATCTCGCATTACGCAAAAGGTTTTGTAACTCAAATCTTCTCTAGTTAATGTTCTACCAGTGAATTTCATTTTCCTATTTGCTAACGCCTTCAAGTCTTCTTTTCTTTCTCGGTCTCTCACGCTACCACGTTTCGCACTTGCTTTTCCCCTCTTCCTCCTCCTCTTTCTTTATCTTGTCCTTCTGCTCCTCCTTCCCATCGCCACCTCATCCCCCCCACTAGGCGCTTCACACAAGTGCCAGGAAGAAAGGCCATTCCCAGCCGCACTCGTTCCGGAGTGTCCTTTTTCCGCATAAGTGTGTTTCACACCGCATTCATCCTACCTGAGCGAGACAATACGAGCGCGCTTTATAGGCTGTGAATGAAAGAGTCGGTGGCCATCCATCACGACGTGTTGTGCGGGATAAAAGGACTGGGCCAAATGCTGCACCGGTCATGAATAGGAAAATGAATCGAGGAGCGGCTGTAACCGCCGGGGAGAACCCCGGAGATGACCCTGAATGCGTCATCAGCGATGACGTTCAAACAATCCGGCTCCCTGAAATTAACTTTCCCGACACGACTTGCATAGTCTCTTAAAATGTACTTCCTTGTGTACGTCCACGTAAATACAGAAATACCATTACGAGAAAATAGATACGTCTTGCGCAGTGATGGTGTACGTTCAGAAAGGAAGCAATGAATAGAAAGAAACAGAAATAACAACAAAATTGTTTTCAATTGATTATTTTCTACGTAATTAAAAACTATATGCTATTGGAATTCAATGGACTAAAACTATATGCTATCGGAATTATACAATAATATCCAATACTACAATATAATATTGACTTCACATTAAATTATGAGATTGTAAAACAATAGTAAGATCTACTATTAACAACAAAAACAAGTTAGCAAAATTCCTTTCTTTTTGTGACAGACTTTAAATTGGTTTATTTTCTACGAAATGTGGATGAACGCTCTATCGACGCTATTTTGCAAATATATGAATATTTTTCATTAACGTTACATTTTATTTGCAATTTTATAAATGTTAGTAATTATAGTGATAGTAGTCAATCGTGACTGCTTGGAATATTATGTTTAAGATCAGTGTACTTCGCTTTTACATTTATAGGATGGATGTTTTCTCGAAAAATTCCATTTTCTAGAGAAAAAGTGAATTTATTATTTTATATCATCATCATCATCATCATCATCATCATTGTCACCATTGCTATACACAAAAAATAACGTTCATATAGACAAAAATCACAATTTCAGAGATTTTCAATTTTTTAAAGACAAGATAATGTCAAAGCAGCACTATCAGAAATCATAACTTTTACAGACGTTATCGATGAAATAAGTTTGGTATAAACATCATGATGAAAAGTTACTGTAGTTTAAATATGTTATATCAGACTTGTGCCTTTAAAACATATACGATTACAAATATATATTTTTTCAAACTTAATATTTATTACTATGATTACTGGGGGTTATTATATGTAGATTGAAAATGTGCAGAATTCAGCACATTAGCGATTGTCTTATACAATAAGTTGTGGTCTCTAGTAGCTCATTGAATTGTTTTATATCGTGAGATTTTTTTCTAGTTTTCAATTTTAAAATGTTTGGATATAGATGATACTCCGGCGAGAAAAACTACTCTGCACCTCTAAGAAAGATTTTGGTAATAAATGTTTACTTCGCAAAGGGTATTTTGCTTTTTGTATTTCGATTCCAATGACATTATTTTTAGAAATCGTTTTAAGATGGTGTCTTTACTTGTGTGTTCATCAATGGTTTTCGTTCGCTTTCGAAAAAGTGCTTAAATGAATTTGCTAAGTGAACCTTAATATTTGATAAATTTATTATAGGATACAGGAAGCATGGAGCAATACAGCAGAGGATATTTACTCCACTATTAATTTCCACGTAGTCTGATGTGAATTGTAAATCTATTTGAAATTTTCGGAATATTTACCAAAGTCACACCGAATGAACAAATATTTCATTTCCTTACGTGATAAAGAAAATAATGTTGATATACGAAATTGATAATACAGTACTATTTTATTGTATTCGTACAAAATGTAGCATATAACCGCATAAAACCACTGTACTTTATCATATCTCGATTCAACAATAATACAAATAATTAAAATTAAAAGAAAATCATATCAGTCGGGTTAATATTTAGCGTATTACATTATTTACTCACAGAAATCCTTATCTTCCCAAATATGATCTATCGATTCCATGAAGCAAAAATGTTAGATACTACACGAGACTGCCAGTCTCATCCATCACTCGAAGGTACTTACTACAGCAGCAGCAGCATCAGCAGATCTACCCAACGCCCCTTCTGCCATGTGCAGCACTCTGCGACGGTTGGGTCCACTCGCATCCTTGCTAATTGTTCATCACCTCCCACCTGATCTCCACGCAACACTCCACCACCACAGTTCCATCGACGAGACCTCATGTCCTGCTGCTCCGACCGCCTCGCCTTGACCTTGCCCACAACACTCCCCGTCTCATCATTCCCCTCCATACAACCCGCTCTGCCCGTCTCGCTCCACTCCATTCCCGCTTTGTCCCGCTCCGCCTCATCCAACTTTTCGGGACCCTTTGTCCCGCTCCGCCGTCCTCCCGCCCCCGTCTCCCCGCTCCGCTCTCCCGCTCCCCGTCTCCCCGTCGCCGTCATCCCTCGCCCGCCGTCTCCCTCCAAGCTCCCCGTCTCACGCGCTCCGCCGTCTCCACCGGCTCCGCCTCTCAGCTCCCGCGTCTCACCCTCCCGTCTCACCGCTCCCCGTCCACCGCTTCGACGTCCACCCGTCCTACCCACCTCCCGCCGTCCCAATGCTCCCGTCCACAGCTCTGCCGTCCCACAGCTCTGCGTCCACGCTCGCGACCGAACCGACTTCGTCCCAACACTCCACTTCTCCCTTCCCTTTGATTCCCCTCACCCTCACCATTGTCTCCCACTCCCCCCCCCCCAACATTGCTCGCCCTCCACCCCAACGTCCCCGGCTCGCACCCCGCCCGTTCCGACATCGTCGACGGCTCCCGCATTCGCGGCAACAAAAAGTCGCCCCAGCCATCAAACGAGGACCCCGAAAACAAAGGGGCACACGCGCGATATGAAAAGCCCTCTGTGCGCTCCCGCCCTGGCCCGCCGCCGCCGCCGACGACGACGACCGCGCGCTCTCCCTGGCGAGAGCAGACAGCCTCGTTGACGACCTCACCGTCGTGCCGTCCATGGCGCAGCACGTCTCCGTTTCCGCTTCCCTCAAATTTCCTGGAAAACCCGTTGCCTTAAACAATTTTGGTTTCCCGCCGTTTGCATAGACGTTCGCATTGTGCGTTCTTTTTTTCTGGAGTGACGCAAGATTCCGGTGGCAAACTCCTCTCTGTATCTCTGCATGATATGTTTGCTAGTTTAAAATAGTGAATTATAACATGTAATTCTGGTGCATTTGAAGGATGTGTATCAAAACGAACCTGCAAATACAAAAAATACTAGTACGTTTGCAAATTCAAAAATACTAAAAGATCTATCCAAAAGACATGGAATTACGAATACGGTACATTCTCTCTCAAACTTCACTCAAATTTGAAATTACTTCCCTTAAACTAACTGACATTTATTTGTCTTGGTCAGTTTTGGTTTCTCGTGGTTTGCATACTCGTTCTTATTGTGTTTTTATGATGTTGTTTTTTTTTCGAAATAAAGGGTGACGCAGGATTCGGTTGTAAAAACTCTGCTGTATGTATGGATGGATGTATGTATGTACGATATCCTGCTTAAAATAATCAATTCTAACATGCAACTCTATTACAATAGAAGAGCATTTCAACGTTTTGTATTAAAACCTATCTGCATATAGATTTATATTCAATGTATACTGAGAGATCATTTAAAAAATCTTGGAATTACGTACAAAGTACATTCTCTCTTAACCGGCTTCACTCAAATTGCCCGTCATACCCGGAACTTTCACAAGCTTTGCTTTTCCCCTAGTTTACATTTATGTTCGATTTGTGTTTTTTTTTTTCGAAATCAACGGGGACTAAAATTCCGCTGGCAAAATCCTCTGTATCTCATCGTGTGTTACGTAAGATACACCGATTAAAATAATGGATTCTAACATGTAACTCTGATGCGGCGGAAGTGCATTTAGAGGTTTTCTACCAAAATGAACCGGCAGATACAAAATGTATCTTTAACATAAATGCAAATACTCAACATCTTTAAAAAAGAAAGAACTCTCTCTTAACCGGCCGCCAATCCCCGTTTAACAGCCTGCCATGATACTCAAACGATGATGATACATCTGTCGCTAGATTTTTCTAGGTGCGAAGAAACAAAAGAAAAAAAACACTAATACTTTATACTTTTTTATGTAAAGCACAATACTGTGATGTATGTGTGATTTAGTGACAGGCTTAATACGGCCTAACAGAAGTGTACATAAGCATACAACAATTGTGCACTGTAAATGCAGTAGACTACAATTACAGGTTTTAATTCCTTTCTCGACAAAAGATTTTCCTTCAGTATACGCTTTTTTAATTACTCATATCATAGTAACGTAAAATAAGTTATGTACCTAATTCTTTTCGCGGATAAAAGTGATTTCAGCAGTATATCTAAGTTATTAATTCCCCAAACTCACAGAAATTGAAAGAAAACTATGCAGGGTTCGGCTGTGTGAGAGGTGTCTATAGTTTTGTTAGATATCCAGACTCTCGGCAAAAATACACAAACAATAAGTAAGAATCGTTTTTTACCGATAAAAGCTAATATTTGATTGTGTGGCTCATACTGCGCCTACTGACCGAATTCTCAGACTCAGTGAATTCTTATTGCTTACGACACACTTGCCCCCACGCGACAGCAAATTCCAAGAAGAGTCCCCTTGCCATTAAATATTTACTATTCACACGTTGCGTTATGGAACAGTAACTTTCCTTAATATTCTTCGTAAAGAATATGCAAAGTAATGGTGTACTGAATATATTATACACTATATTATTTCAGTATTCGTGACTCCTGATCGAACGAGTTTTGTTTCCTCCGACATTGATCAAATCCGTAAATTATTTTACCTGTTAACAGTAGATATTACATTCATTTCCAATTTTTTTTATGCCTTTGAATACCACAACGAATGTTTTTAGGCCTTAAATACCCACTCGAGAAGTTTCACTGAACTCAATTAATTTTTGGAAACTCAAACTTGTCGGTTTTCATCAAGACATTACGGTCTTCTATTTTCATACCGTGTAGTATACGTACTGGGAGTGCCATCTAGCTCCACTACATCGTGGACCGCTGCACCCTACACTATGGTCGCTAGTTCTGCTCATTCCGCTCGACAATCCTGCAACGGCCACCTCGCAGCCATATTGCCGCGTCCCATCACGCTCCAATACGCTTTCCGACTCCCTTATCTCTCCACCACTCGTCCCATCACGTGCTCCGCCCCGCACTCCGATCCCCGCCCGCCCTTTAGTACGCTCTCGACACTGGCGCCCATCGTCGTCCCGGTTCCCGTCCCCGGCCCCGCCCCCTGTCTCTTCGCGCCCGCGTCCTCGCCGCCCCCGCGGGGGCTTTCTCCTCCCTCACGCCGCCAGCCCGCGCCCTTTGAGCCGCGAGGTAATGGAACTTAATTGGAGCCGGCGCAAGAGAGCTGCGCGACACGCAGATTGTAGCACTAATGTGATTAAGGCGAAATTCGGGCGCCGGCAACGCGGTTAATCAGGCAACGGGGTCGGCCCGCCACGCTGTCTCTTTTGTTTCGAAATAATCACACCTCCACCCCCGCCCCGTCTGCCTTGTTCGACCCGGTCGGAAGTTATTCAGAATTTACAGAATTATGACCCGGTAAAGCGATCACGGTGGAGAACGCTGGAGGACGGGTAAGCGCGAGGCCGGAGCGGGGGAATAACCCCGGTGGAAATGGGTAGGTGAGATGGGCAAAGGAGATGGGCACATGGGATGGTCACACGAGATGGACACACGAGGTGGGCACACGAGATGAACGCACGAGATGGCCCAAGATATATGGGCACAAGAAATATGGGCAGGAGAGAAGGGTAGAAAGAGGGAGCTGAAAGGATAAGAAGGGACGTGGGACACGGGAGCGGGGAAAATGATCGGGGCAAGGTAGTGGGGACGATAAGCGATGCAGGGAACTTAAGCGGGACCCAGGAACGTGGAATACAAGCGGAACAAGACAGTGGGAGAGGGAAACGGAGAAGGGAAACTGGAGAGAGAAGCGGGGCAGGGACGCATGACAAGGAAGCGGAGCGGGAGATGGAAGCAGGGCAGCAAAGCACGGAAGGGAAGCAGGCAAGGGGAACCGAGAACGGATATACGAGCGAAAGCGAATAGCCGGGGACGATGGGCAATGGGCGAGGGGCTGTGGGCGCGCGGCGGCGGCGGCGGCGGCGGCGGCGGCGGTCGCCCCGGGCGCAATATGCGAGTCGACGCCACGGCGCCGGTGTGGCTCCGGCCAGCGCCCACGGGCGTCGGTGGCACCGGCTCCACATCAAAGGCTCGCCGCTCCGTTTGCAGCAGGCAATCAACGCCGGGAGAAACGCACCGATGCGTCCCGAAAAAAAGCCGCGCCGTTCGTTGCTAGCGGTTCCCCCGGCGCCCGGCGCGCCTCTTGTCCGCGGACTTCCGATCCTCTGGGTCCTCGCCATCGCGTGTTATTTCGTGCGGCCCAAGCCCGCCGCTTGTAGAGGACTTCGAAAACAAGTTGGCGAGGGCCTCTTGTTCCCCCCAACTGTTCCCATGAAAGTTCGCCCTCATATCATTTTGGCCGCGCGTAGGTTTGAGAGGTAGTATCGCTGAAGCGGTGAAGAGTTCATATCATTCGTTCCACATTTCTTAGTTCTAGACCCTTGATTTATATTGTGAAGATATATTGAAGGTCTCAACTTCTAGCATTTCCTATGGAAAGCAGGCATGTTCCCCGATCATGCAAGTCAACATGGATTTTCCTTTTTTTCATTTTGACACTTGTTTTATACTAAGTTGGTCACTAGAATCCAAGAATGCCCTTACTTTTGTTCTATTACATCACATTTTTTTAATAATGTCAGTAATTGTGATCAAAAAGATATTAAAAATATACACATTACCTTCAACGAGTTAGAAACGCATGTTATATATAAAGGATTTATACATTTATAGCACATGAAATTGGGATTACTGAAGCAATTTACAAACGCACTGGATATGAATGCTAGTTGTTTAATGTACCTAACGAATAAATTCCCCTCTCTCTCAAAAGGAAACGTCAAAGAAGGTATTTTTGTAGGGTCGCAGATCAAAGAACTAGTTAAAGATTAAGATTTTGAAAGATGTACGACACCTGCAGAATGTGAAGCTTGGATTGGCTTCAAAGTCGTATTTCATAAGTTCTTGGAAATTATAAATATCACAACTATGAGTATTATGTAAATAATATGCTGAAAAAATAAGAATCCTTAGGATGTAACATGAGTCTGAAAGTGCATTTCCTGCATTCTCATTTAGACTGCTTTCCATGAAACCTGAAGTTATGATTGAAGAACAGGGTAAGAGGTTTCACCGAGATATTAAAGACATTGAAAGAGGCTACTAAGGCGATGGAACACATCAATACTTGCTGAATACTGTTGGTTCTGCAACGATATGATACTTATAGAGTACACAAGAGAATAGGTGGAAGAAGAAGCTTTTTGTCTAAGCAACAACGGTTCTATTGACTGCTCACAGGCGTGAAAACAGTGATTTTAACAGTAAAGTGTAACAGTAAAGGAATGGCCGACTGACTATTAAGGAATATACTGCTTTATATCATATCTCTCACGAGAAGTTTGGATTGAGATGAACTACGAATATATACGTTATTTTTATAATACATAAAATAATATCTTGTAATTATCGACCTTAGCTTTTTTAATCAGTAAGAAGTATTCTTTTCCACATGTTCAGAGACCATATATCCCTACACTACGCACACCTCGAAAAATTAAACTGTGCGGCATACGAGATGTAGCGTCATGACAGGATCAATGTTATATATTAGTCAATGAACTACCGCTGTAGCGTTGAGAGGTAACTAGTCCCTCGCCTCCCATCAACGCAAGGTCTCCGACTTCCATAAACGGCCAAGCTTGCTCCGCAAGGCGCGCTTTTAAGCCTGGCCGCATGCAATAACATGATCCCAGCACAACGCAGATCGCCTGCTACACGCCAAAACATGCAAAAAGGAAAAACCCATTATTTTGAGAAACGAAAGTTTCAGTATTTTTCTTTCGGTTTAAATATGTAGATACTGGGTTTTAAGCTAGAGAAACCACTGAAGCTGCTAAAGATATTCACAAATAGCTCTGGCTTAAAGGTGCGCCTTCATGCAATGGCCTAGCGTATATTCAATAGTTCGTACAACGCAATTTTGAAAAGAATGTAGGTTAGTGTGTTTGCGCATGAAGCAGCCGAGATTTTCCGGATGCGTTCCCCTCTAGCCCTGTCGCCCTTTCGAGCTAGAGAAGTCTGCGTGACCTGGATTTCCCGGGATTATCCACGCGTCCAGCGGTAAATCTCGTCCGAGACAGACGAAGACCCATCGGCAGACGAAGACAGAGAAGGTGGATGTGGATGCAGAAACGAATGGAGCGCAGGATGTAATATGCAGGGGGGGGGGGCACCTCAGCAACGTGGGATCGTGGGGAGAGTGAATAGATGCGGACTCGCGAGACAATTTGATTGATTGTTTTCGTGTTTCCGGTCGCGCCGACAGCTATGATCATTAGTTGTATAAATATAGTGCATGTTTTATTACGGTAGGTTACATCTTCCAGCACAGACCGACCTGCGCAACTTACCGGGTTTTCCCAATCACGTATCTCGCACCAACGGAGCATCGTCCCAGCCCGGACAAGCTCTATGGAAGGGGTAAAGATAGGACAAAGGAGAGGAAGGTAACATCGCGCGCGGTCCGTGACCCACCGGCGCGCCAAGGCGGTGCGGCAACGGCAGCAGATAAATACAAGGACAGATGATGCGAGCCAGATAATGAGTCACTGAACGAGTGTGATGTGAAGACGGAGAATGATAACGACAATGGTCGAAAAAATCGGAAAGAAAGGTGCGGAACGAGTCGTGTGCACAGGTGGAGGGGAAGGCGGATCCGAAGAGGCGGCGGCGACGGCGGCGGCGGGCTCGCTGGCGGAGGCCTGTGCAGCGGCAGTGCCCGCCTACCCGCCCGCCCGCCTGCCTACGGACCCGCATTAAATTTTCACGGGCAGCGTCCCTTCGGGGGCTTTTTAAAGTGGAACTGTGTCTGGGCGCCGCCAACCTTGTTGTCGAGGCATAAACGTTTCCGGTCGGCTGCCCGCGAGGCCCGGCGGCGGCCGTGTGCAGCCCGGTGCAGGCGCGGGTGCCGCGGTGGCGGTGGCGGCGGCGGTGGTGGCCGTGGCGGACGCAGCGGCGGACGCAGCGGCGGATGTAGCGGGCGCAATGATGGCGCAGGCGAAGCCTGCGGACTGGAATTGGTCGCAGCATTGGAAATGAACTCGCGCAGACAGACATTTCGTAGAGTAAAGCGTCTGTCGGGTGAGGATGTTGGATGTTTCAGCGTGATTACCAGAAAACGTTACGCATTACTGTTCATAACATGAAATGCGAATTGAATTATTAAGTAAAATTTACTGAAGGTACTAGTTATTTTGGGTGTAAATGCACCCTTTCGACTGCATTCGCATTGTTTCATTACTACGCATAGATTTTTACGGTGTTTGAAATCGTATATCAGAACCTAGTGATTTTCTGTGACTGCAAATTTCGAAACAACTATGATTTTGGGCTGCAAAAAATAACAAATATTTAAATTAGTCGTTCATTAAGCGATGGGATGCACATTATTAACGCTAATGTCCAGAAAGAAGCAACACATCTTTCAGAACTAATTTTGATAAGGGATTTGTTGGCTACAAAAACTGCATCCGCTAGGATTTTGAGAGTTAAATGTTGCTAATCGACGAATTGTTGGAAGTAAATAGGGGTTGAGGCTACGATTTTCGTTCGTGAATAACACGAAGAAGTAAACTAAAGATGGACTGACGGAACGGAATATTGTCGAAACAAGAACATATTATAAACATTTGAAAACTATTGGAACAACGACATTAAACATGGAACAGCCTTGCGAACGACGGCAAATGCAACACAAGAGATATGTGAAAACTGCTTTCTGCAATGTCACAGTTACAACTTCATTACATGGGGAGAAAATTTTTGGAACTCATGACAACTCCGCGCGATCGGATCAACCCAAAAGGAATACGTACAGTTCCCTTGTTACCTGGTCCGGAGATACGGGTTCATGGAAATATGCGCCCTCCAGGTGACTGCGTACTAATAACCTCAGCGTCTCTGGAATGGTTTTCTACTGACGACATATTCTAACACTCATACCCTCGCAATCGCAACTTAGGCTTTTCTATTCGATTCATGTGACTCAACTAGTTACTTGAGAGGAGGGAGGCAGGCTTTGTCGTTGTTACACGCTGTTTGTAGATCCTAAAAAGATGAAAACTAGGGCACGGCAATTTTTATCGAGCACGACGTTCTCTGGAACAGTTTTCGCAAAATACAGTCGACTCCGGTTAATAGTGAACTCGGATATAGTGAACTCATCCTTAAAGTGAATTTAAGACATTGGTCCCGTTTCATATCATTCATATACTTACATTACATATAAGTATAAGAAGACTCTGTTATGGTGAACCTTAACCTCGGCTATAGTGAACGTAGGAAATACAAAGCCCCGAAAAATAATTCCCTCTCGGTAAAGAATATATCCCTTCAGTGCCAAAAAATTCCAACATTAGGCAGCTTGAAAAAATGTCGGCCAAAGTTCATAATAGTAGTGTCTCCTGGTCTGAAGGTAGGGGATCGGGAAATCGCACCATACTGATGACCGTATGCCTCTCTGCTTTCACTGGGAAAAGGAAGGCAGAGTCCTGCGTGGGTTACAACTGGCGGAGGCGACGCACGTCTGCTTACTTCAGCATCAATCTTGGTGTAACTTGATATTTCGCGGGTCTAATCACATTGAGTTCTACGTAGGCGACAGGAAGCGCGCGACTGCCACAGCCTGGTGATGCCGGCCGCGCCGCGCGGAAAGAACGATCAGTTTCATTAGCTCTTGCGCCATTTCGATACCGAAAGCATCTCGTATATTATTAGGTGAGTAAAAGGGCTTTCAGAAATGTGACGTTATTAAAAAATTGCAAGATGCACTGAAGGCTGTTAAAACTACATTACCATACTTAGACACAGAGGAAAATTGAGAATCAATTATGGAGAGGGCAGGAACTGTGGAGAAGGATTTAGAGAAATTACTAATGAAAAAGTAAGAAGCAAACAATGGTAAAGAATCTGATTTTTAAGGACAAATAAAGGTGTTGAAATTTTCCGTGCGTGCTGTTAATGTATTTTGCTATACCTCTGTATTAATAAAATCAAATTTTACGGAGAAATTCTGTTTAATTTTGATATCTCCGGATATAGTGAACCAAAAATATTAATCCCAGGAAGTTCACAATAACTGGAGTCGACTGTAAAAGCTCTTATAAAACAGTTCCTTTAGAAAGGGCAAGAATTGATATATCTGAATATTTCACTATAAATATCAAGGGACATTTGGGAAAATATCTATGAACATTACTGTGCACTCAAACATTTTTTTTAGAACTACACTGCATTAGGCAAGTCCGATGGATCATTTGAGCAGTGACATACTCGTATGTATAAATGATGAGCCTTAAAGTCACGTAATTAGGCCAGGAGAACCATTTACTAGCACATATCAGTGACGGAGCGACGGAGATTTTTTTAGAGTAAGAACTTCATTTCGCATAGAGCGAATTTATGACTATATTGCCGAATTTGGAGAATGTCTCTATACAAGGATCATTCCACACCTATGCGTAGTCCAGAAAGCTTTTATTTATTTTCGTCATCGAAAAATTCTGTTACCATACATTCTACAGCACTGTTATTGAAAGCAAATAGCCACTAAATTTTCGAAAACGTGTCTTGAATTTTTTGGTATAAAATAGTCGAGACGCTATTTTATCTCTTGGTACAATGAGCATTTTACGTTAGGTAAAATAGTAAAACGAAGAAAACTCCTCTGCGGCGTTGAGTGTGAAGATGCTCCTGAGAAGGAACAAGAGAGGCGTTTCGGAGTGCGGCAGTTCGCTTCAGGCAATGACAGAGTGGAGGATACCGCACCGGTGGCAGCCTTCACTGCACCTCCGCACCCACGTCCAGCTCCCACGCCTCCGCTCTGCGCGTCGGCGCCGCAATCCGCCTCCGGGCCATTCCTTCCGCTCGTCGGCCAGCGAGCCGTGCTTCTCGGACGTCGCTAGGGCGCGTTGCCGTCCTCGCGGACTCGCTCGTCGCACCCTGCCCACCCCCGCCCGCCCCATACCCTCTCCCATCTCGTTCGCCCATGCTCCAACATTTTTATCGAGATCGTGGATGATAAGATATAAGAGATAGTGATAGGGATTCCGTTTGTAAATTAGAGTTGGCTACGTCTCGGGCTTGGTGGTGGGGTGGCGGGAGGTGTGTTGAAAGAGAAGGTGGCAATGGTGGGCAAAGAAGCAGCTAGTTCGTGGGCAAACCAAAGAGGCCCAGATAAGGGACAAGGAACAAACCCTGACTACCGCTAACCTTCGTGAAACGATGGAGAGCACCGCGAGACAGGAGTTTCGAAGACTCAGAAAACAGTTATGCTGGTGCGAAGCAGCGCTGTGAAAGACGTAACAAGGGTGCGAAAAACAGAGTGTAGCCGTTCCATCGCAATCCACCCAGGGTGGGTCGATAGAAAGTGTAAGCGCCAGATAAAACACGTTCTAATTGCAATAGGCAATGGGAATATGTCGCAAACGATCACTCTCATGTGGCCATAATCGATAGATTTTTTTCCGGGAAAGGAGTATGTAATTGTCAGATTGTATAGCGAATGGTTTATCCAAGAAGCGACAATATTCCTTCCCCACTGAATGGCAAGATCCAGCACCGACCTACACCGCGGCTTGCGAGGAATTATCCCCCCAGGTATCTCCTATCAACGGGGCATCGTCCCAGCCGGGTCAAGCTTTACACACTTAATGGTCTCCCGACATGTGTTGTAGTTTAGTGCACGTAAATGTTAGTGGATGTATGTAAGAGGAGAGCATTGGGCAAGGAAGAGGAAGGGAAGATCGCGCGCGGTCCTTAGCCCGTTTATTAGGGCACTGCTCCGGTATTAGTCTAGTGTTGATCAGAGAAACTAAGAAAAACTACTCAGAGCAGCTGGCAGATAGAAATTTCTCGTCCAGACAGCGGCTGTATTCGATCTAGCAATGTATCTAGAGTCGAAAGACAGTTACGTCGCGTTGATAACGGTGCATATTTCAACTTCTTTTTCACGAGACGCCTGTGAAACGTCTCTCACTCAAGAGGTTTTAACCATTACTCTAAGTTAGGAGAAAGTTTAAGGCAAACTTCAATTTCCTACGTGAGTGAATATTCAATTCCATTAATATTCACTCAGCTAGCATTCTAATTTAAAATAAATGACACTCCCAATTCAAAATTCGCACACAAGTCAACATGAAAAATAGCTGCAACACCAATTTGCAAGCCGTTACTACTGTATGTTTTTTTATCAACCAATCACATCTGAGCGGAAATTAAGAGCGCCTCAATGGAGTAAAAAAGAAAGATTCAATTCCCTACTCGAATTCTCGGTTTCGTTTCTCAACAGCAATATTTATGTAAATGTGGCAAACATTTCTTTTACCTCCGGGCATTTCGTATTATTTATAACCATGTGCAGCTCGAAGCAGTAACGTAAAAAACAATAAAAAAGATAATGGTGAATCTTATGAAAGAGGAAAAAATAGCATCGAATTACAGCGAAAAGACGGAAAAGAAAACTTGAAAGGAAAAAAAACAACAACGCCGAGGCATCTGGAATGCGAAAAGGAAAGATTTATACCGTTGTAGACTCATAGATAAATTGGCCTTTCAAACGCACTAGCATTCAAAAGAGGTGGGGCAGAAACGTATTTAGATTTGCCAAACTAGGCAACTACGTAGCTCTTTTCCACCAAAAACAAAACAAAAATACTTACAGTTTTCCAAGAAAATTAAAATTCAAAATACACTTTTATTATTGTATCGTGTTTGTTTTGGATACTCTACAAATTATTTAAATTTTATTTTACTTTTTACTCTAAGTAGAGTATATGCTTTGTCCAAAACAAAACCAGCAGTGTCCAGAAAGGTAAAGATGAGCGATTGTCAGAACTGACTTCAGTCTTTCGCATATATTTTCATGCACTTAGGATTTGTTCATCAGAGTTCTAGATAACAGTGTGCCGAATCCTCTTTGCAGAACAACATAAATAGAACGCAAGGAACCAGGAATTTCTGTAATAACAAGCGCAAACTGTACCCTCTCATTCACTCTCATCCATACGAGTCAACACGTCCGGTTAATCTATTATCATTCGCTGATGTGACGATCAGGAACCTCACGGAACGTCCAAATTTAGGCACGGAACTTCCTGCGTTGTAGGCTGTGAACTCTTGGACTGGGTACTCACTACAGAAGAACATTCAGACGATCCTTTTGCGATTTTGTGTTAGTCTTGCAGTGAGCAAAGCAAGAACAATGTTGCTGTTGTTTTTTTTGTGGCTTTTTTCGGTTTTCTCCTCACCAGATGCCCTGGTGAGGCGGGAATTTATTTTGCTATAGGGGTACATTCTTGGCTGCAGCCGTTTAGGCTTTTGCCGCTGATATTTGGGCCTATATTGTCAGGGAGAGCCACCTTTTATTAAAGGTTAACTGTTAATGACTTTCTCGTATACTACTATGTTGTATAGAAATGCAATTCTGCAGCCAATAGAAACAGAGGATTTCTCTTGCTCTTACAGTGGAAAATTACATTATTCAATACTTGTGTAGTTAGACTTTTTATTATGTGGGTCTTTGATAAAAAAGTTACCAGAAAGCGTCTGCCCGTGTGTGTTTGTTTGTGAACAACTCTTGCGCTTAAACCATTCACGAAGTTTTCATTGATTATGAAATTCAACGATCATTCTGGCTGATGTCACGGCTACTTGAACTTGAAACAGATATTATCGTTTTTAGGCGAACTTTAAACGAAGCTTCAAGTATATTTTCACGGCTGCGTTTAGTTCAGAGCATGTATGCTATCTCTGCATCGGCTCTGACCGGGAGGTCCTAGGTTCGAGTCCCAAGGAAAGCGGGATTTTCGACACCAGCTACACAGCTAGTTCAAATTCATCTGCTGAAGAGAATTCTGGCGGCCGGTTGTTGTCACTGGTAGTACTCCGTGATTTCTCCGATCAAAATCAGGCGAATGCCGGAGCAGTACCCTAACAAATGGGCCACGAACAGAGCTCTCTCATTCTTGTTCTATCATTTGCCCTCACAAACACATTTAAATGCACTACACTACCACACACGTCGGGATATCAGTCGGGAGCCTAGAGCTTGCCCCATCTGGGGCGATTCTTCGTTATGGGAGATGTCTGGAGGGGGAAATCTCTCGAAAGCCAACTCATAGCTCGGCGCTGGATCTCATCCGGCAGAGATGGAATACCACCACTTTCAATATTAAAACACTCACTACACTAACGGAACTAATGATCATAGCAGCTGACATGCCCGGAATTACCAATGGCGTATATTTTTGAAATTTTCCTAAAAATATCTCCAATTTTTTTCCTTTATATTGATTTTCGGATATAGCAAAGTACGGTATAAAAATGACGCATGTTCGGTTTTCGTTGAAACGTTTCCTTTTGTGAAATGCAAAAGAAAACTATTTAAACCAGTTATTTGACTCTGGTTTCAGAGATAGTAGTTCAGTTTGTAATAGGATGCCAGGGGAACTTAAGTACGCAGGCCAGAATCCCAGCCATGCCCAATACTTTCGCGGGTTGGATACACTTATGCTCCACTGTGTTTTCAATTATATTCTAATAGTATCCAACAGTAACACTTAATTCGAGGAAGTATGCACTGTCGCTAGTTGTTGCCATGTTTATGCACGATCTTATTTAATGTGTACTTATTTCTGACTATTCGGACATCTCGCGTGTCAGTTGGGCGTGCAAATTTTGATAAGAGAAATGGGATATGGAACTTCAATATATGCAAAAATAATGAAAAATATTACGACTCTCGAAATAACAAAAAAAAGGTACCACACAATACAAAATAGTCACACACTTCTATCATTGCATTAATAACCGATAAAATCGAAGGCCAGTTCTATAGACACTAATAACCAACAAAACGTATTGCTGAAGGACAGAAGACGTCAGAAAACTGAATACGAGAAGAAGAAGAATTAAAAGAAGAAGAATTAGAAGAAGAAGAATTAGAAGAAGAATTAAAAGAAGAATTAAAAGAAGAATTAAAAGAAGAATTAAAAGAAGAATTAAAAGAAGAATTAGAGGAAGAATTAAAGGAAGAATTAGAGGAAGAATTAGAAGACGAAGAAGAAGAAGAATTAGAAGAAGAAGAAGAAGAAGAAGAAGAAGAGAAACAAGAAAAGTAAGAGGAAGCCTCTACCTACGCTGGTCCCGCCCCAATCTCCCTGTGAGGCTCGCCCGGCCTGCAGGCCGTGTGTGCGTAACGGCGACCTTGACATCGCCGGAGTAGATACTGGGGCGAAAGTATCGGAGATTCTTGCGAAGCCGTGGCGGGGCAATTGGCCAGCGGCTTCCGCAGCGGTTGCGAAAAAGCGCCGGGCAATGCCCTTGTCGATACGAG
This sequence comes from Gryllus bimaculatus, assembly GCA_017312745.1. NCBI lineage: Eukaryota > Metazoa > Arthropoda > Insecta > Orthoptera > Gryllidae > Gryllus > Gryllus bimaculatus. The sequence goes on along the minus strand of BOPP01000073.1, from coordinate 3,570,937 downwards.
ACCTACCCGTTAAAGCGCGGAGGCGACTTCGCGGAAGACTGAACGGAAAGGGGTGGGGGCGAGTGGAAAGGGCGGAGGGGCGACCGAGGGGAGGGCAGAGAAAAGCCGCTCCACTTATGGACCGCCGTCCGGGAATCCTTTTCGTTCACAGCAACCCCCAGTCGGCGAGGACGGTGTTATTTTTACGCTACCGCTGCGATGTTTTAAAATGTTTCTTGATGAGCAGATTGCGCGACCGCTGGACTTAGGTACACTTTTATTTGCAAACTGCTCTTTCATTAGAATTTTGAGTACTTCCTGAAACATACAACCAAACTATATTTTCAGAAATGCGCCAATATATCTCTTAGAAGGTTGAGTCAAATGGAATTTTTTTCAAGTACTTATCACGCTTTCTTTCGTAACGTTTTACATAATTCCTGCTGTAGTAAATATTAATAAATGCTACAAAACGTAACTTGATGTTTGAAGTTACTGTTCGATTTGAAATGTTTTCAAATGAATGTTTTAGGCACGCGGAGCGAGGTCCTTCTGTAAGTTACGCGTCATTTGACGAACAGAAACATTCTGAAAATCAGCATTACGTTTTCAAAATACGGTTATATTACCGTCAATTATTTACTTTACGAATCAAGTGAACATACAACAGAACAACTTTTATGATATATCTTGAATATACAGAGTTTGCAAAAAGTAAATTATTCGTCATTTTCGCCGGAATGGAAATTCCATTCTTCAACGTTCGGCCTGAACTACGCCAGTGGAGATAACGTTAACGTCTTGAGTTCAACATCAAGGCGCGGGGATCCTACAGTTAGCCCACCCGCTCGTTGGCAAGTCCGAATCGTGGGGCCTGCTGTCGCCATAACGCGAGCCCAGTACCTGCAAACTTCAGCCGCCAGAAGGCGGTCGCCCGGCCGGGTCATTTCGTACGCGGCGCCCCCCGCCGTCCCATCAACCACCGGCGTGTTCTTGCTTGATGTACTCTGCGCACAATCTTGTGCCGCCGTGCCTCTCCCCCTGCTGTCACCAGCCCCCAACTTCGCACGCTTCGCTCCCCAATCCGTCCTCATCCTCGTCCTCGCCGCCGCCGCCACTACCGTCATTGTCGTCGTCGCCACCACCGTCCTTTTCGTCGTCGTCAATGTCGTCGTCGCCGTGGTCGCCGACGTCGACCTCGTCGTCGTCGCCAGCCGCGAGACCCAAGCCCTCCACTGCCTGCCGCATTCCCTTTCCGGCCACAGCGACCGCAAGTGCGAGCGGCTCCCCGCGAGCCCTTCGCGGCCCTCCCCTCCCCGCCCATCCCCGTGCCAGCCAGCAGCATCACCCGGGCTGCAAGGGCCCGCCCGGGGTGCGGGGCAGAATCGGAAGAAGATTCGCAAGTCGTCCGGGTTCTTTAGGAGCTGTCCTTGCCGTCCCCGTCTCCGCAACCGCCACCGTCGTCTTCGTCACCGCTCCCGCTCCTGCATCTTCAGGCAACGCCCCCGCGCACTGCCGCCGTCGACGCCGTCGTCCCCTCTTCTCACCCCTTTCGTCCCGGGCGCAGCTCGATTACAAAAAAAGTCCCCTCGCTCCTTTGTGGCTGCCGAGGGGGTGGCGGGGCCGCGCGGATAGAGGGGTGAGGGTGTGGGTGGAGAAGCGCGGACTCTTGCGGCTAGTCCGCCCCCGCCCCCTCCCCACTCTCGTTCCTCACGCCTTCGCGGACCCTCCCTTCGCCTCGATGCCGCGGTGGCGTACCCCTTCCCCGAGTCCGCCGTCGAGTTCCCTATATATCGCGCGCTGCTGGGGCCTGCCTGCCGTGCCTCTCCGTTCCTCGGCCCGCATCCCCGCGCCTCCCCGCTCCGCCGGACCGGGCTCCACGCCGCGCCTCTTCCTCCCGCTCTCCTCATTGCTTTTGCATGTAAATGCAAATTAAAATTATTCTTCGCATAAGAAGTTGCCGGTGTGTATTATGGAAGTGGTATTTAAGAGGTCCGTTTCGAAAAAGCAGGTGGGCCGTTCTTCCTTCGTCGATAAATTCCTGCATTACATAATAATCGTAACCTCCGTAGCAAGTTATTACTGCGCAGTGTGTCGGCTTCCTTTCTTTCGGACCTGGGAATAAAATATAGGCGACGAATATCTCGTCAGAAAGTTAATTATTGCGAATGCTGTTTCTAGTCGAAAACCGTCGGAATAACGACATGGAAATGTGTATTCTTGTGAAACGTGAATTAGCATTCTAGCACGGGGCAACAGCGCAACTACTGCTGAGTTGGGCCGCCGCTGACAAAAGCTGCGGAGAATATTTGGCTTGATTCACAACACTCCCGGGAATTGTAAATGCTACAACGCCGTCGAATTTGCACCAAATACAACGCGTAGTTGGTTAGCGCTTTAGGTGTGGAATAAGACATGTGCGCACAAATTACTTGGGATTACTAATATGACCTTATAAAAATTACAGCCATCTCTTTCCCAATAATCTGACTGCAACGGTGTCTCACTAGTCGTATATCACACTTCATTTACCACCTTGTTCGAAGATCGTGTGCCTCAGGAGCCAATAAAAAACGGGATTGAACTGTCTAGAACGGAATGTATAAGCGTGAATAAAATGAGGAGAAATAGAGAGAAATAAATAACCGTAGTATGTTCACACACTTAAATAGAGAAAGCTTTCTTTAATTTAACATTATCGATCAACAATCCCAGGCTTGAAAAAAGAACCTCTAAATTACCGCGCTTTCAGGCAAACAGTTCATAATAAAGAGAATGTCAATAAAATTTGTTCAGAATAAAAATTCAATTATTCATTTAGCTCCCACAGCTACTTTATTTCAAAACTGGGGTTGACCTAAACTGTTAAACTTCTTTCGTTTTGATACGGCACCGTGACAAGTGATTCAAACCACATGTTTAACCACCAAACGGAGACAGCATGTAGCAATAAAACACGATTGTGACAAACAAAAACGCTCTAAACGAGCAATTTTCAAATTACCAGACACCCTTACGTTCGGCTAACCAAGGGGATTATGATTCCTTGAGAAGATACGGCTGGAGCGTAAAAGAGGCGGCGAAATCCTCAGGCACGTTGCAGCATTCCACAAATTCGTGAGAGCATTCCGCGCCCTCGGATAATACCTCTTTCACAGAAGAAAGACCGCCGCTCGCCGCCGCGCCCCTCCGCGCCGCGGAACCGCCCCCTCGCTCGCCTTTCGGCGGCGGCGGCGGCGGCGGCGGCAGGTCGATCTTTCTCAGTGTTCCGGGGATGTTCTCGCGGCTAACACCAATCTCCGAACGTCTTTCGGCGGCACACGTACCGACGCGGGCTCGCGGGCCGCGTCTTTTTGCTACGTTTGCCACCTTATTTGTCACGCCGCCGGGGGGCGGAGCAGGTGGAGGGGGAGGCAGCGGCGGCGCAGGTTTGGAGACAGGGGAGAGACCTGGAAGGTAGGCGGTGGCGAGGATGAGTTAAAGAGCGCCGTGGGGGACGGTGAGGGGGGGAAATAGACGCGGAGGTGGAGACGGTGAAGGTGGAGGTAGAGGAGGTGGGAAGAGAGTGCGGGGGTGGAGGAAGAGGCAGAGTGGAAGAGTAGACAGAGAGAGAGAGAGGAGGAGGCGGAGGTGGAAGTCGATCGGAAGAGAACGACGGGGGCGGAGACGAACAAGGTGGCAGAGATGGAGGAGGGGCAGAGGCGTACAAGGGGGCGGCGCCGGAGGAGAGTGGGGTGGTGGAGGAGGGCGCGGAGGTGGAGAAGAGTGCAGCAAAGGTGATGAAGGGCGCGGAAGTGGAGGAGAATGCGGTGAAGCTGAAGGACATGTCTGAGGTAGAGAAGAGTGCGGTGAAGTAGGAGAGCGTGGAGGTGGAGGAGGGCGCGGAGAAGGAAGAAGAGAGAGAAGTAATATAGAAGACCACTCCCAATGGCACTCTGTGAAGGCTGTGGGAGTGGCGTCTGCACAGACGGAGGGGGACAGCTGAAGTAGGCGAGCCGCGTGGCTGAACGGTAGGTCTCAACGTAAATGATGATCATGAAAGGGTTCATGACTGAAGTGAGAACGGAAACAACAGAGCAATAGCGTGCACAAGGGTTCTCGAGCTCGTTGATATAATTATGCAGGGATGTAGACACTGTTAAAATCGCGGAGACGATGGGGATTAGAAATACCGTGTCCACCATATAGACGATGGAAGCCTTGGGGTAAGACGGGGGGGGGGGGGGGTAAAAATTGAGACTACGAAGACTATGGGAACGGTGGGAAAAGCACCTGGAAGGAACAACGTTTACAACGCGAAGTAGGGTAGGCGCCAACGATCGAAGGCCGGCGATGCGGGGGAGGTGGCGACCAGGGGCTTCCTATGGCGGCTGCAAAGACGGCGGCGGGACGAATTGGCCTCTCTGACGGCGGCGGCGGCGGGGCGGGAAAAGGTCTTTGGGGAGGTGTTAAGACCGGGAGCGGAGGCCGGAGGCGTCGAAATAGCCGTCAGTGAATGGAAAGTGAAGAGCATAAACGAAATTCTAACGTAGGAAACGATTGAAATAAATAAGTAACGAAATGTATAAAAAATTGTATAAAGCGCAAAATATTCCATAAATTCAGAAATTTGCCTTTTAAAGGCTGTGCTTGGTTAATTGTCATTATTCTGGCACACACTAATCACATATATGAAATGCGTTAGAGCGATGGTTATGAACCAATTAAAACAACGGATATTTTTTAATTGTTCGGGCCAGAGAAAGTAAACAAGTTTTAGACTTCGCCAGATGAACAAGGATCACAGGAATTCCCCTGCGTCTCTTTTTCACTATCCATTCTATATTGTCCCCGTGTGATCGCACGATTGGCTATTTGGCTTAAAGCCCCGTTCAATACCGTCACAACACACACCACCAACACATCCTACTCTATACTCTTCTTGCCCTCATTTCTAGCACACATTTCAAGAAACCGGTTAGAGCAGGGCAAGGCCACGTTGCAGACATTTACTGCAGGGGAAATTTGCACACCGTCAGATCTACGTTTCAGCGAGAGAGGAACACCGCGCACCCCCTGCGATGCTACTAACTTACGGGACTAATTAGCCTTGGTAGAGGTCCCGTCCGGATAATCCATTCCGCACGCAATTCACACCTCGCACCCTCTCATCGGACAGGCCGTCCCTCTTCGCGTCCTCTTCGCTCGCTCCCTCCACCCCGGCCGCGTTCCGTCACCCCGAGCAGCCTCGAGCCGCCGCCGCCGCCCCGCCTGCCCCTCGCAGACCGCTAATCCGAGCCCCGCGTTTCCGGCGCGCAGTTCGACGGCGCGAAGCGCGCGGATACGGACGGCGTGGCGAACACGCCCCCGGAACCCCCGCGCCCCCCGAGCCCCACCGCCACTCCACGCCCGCCCTCTGGCGAACGTCGCCCCCCCCGCCGCCTCAGCGTCACCACGCGCGCCGCGGAAACGAGCGCAGCCGCGCGGAGCAGAGCAGAGCGGAGCGGAGCGCGCCCGCCGCAACACCCCAGGCGGCGCGTTAATAATTGTGCGGGCGCCCTCAGCAGGGTCAACGCCCATAATCTGTCACTCTATTACGACACATAGAAAGCTGCTTATACATGAGTGAAGCAATTACCTAGGAAATACCGCAAGTCATTACACTTGAATAATGAATTTACACTCAGCGGAAATCACGGCTTGTTCTCCTGTTTCGACAAGCTCTGGGACTGATGCTGCGCTCGGGAAAACAGCGGCCGCCGCTGCCGTCGCAGCAGGACGGCGCGGGGGCGGGGCGTGGCTCGGAAGAGGCAGGGGAGGTGAGACGCGCAGGGACACGGCCGGAGAAGGCGCAGCCGGTGGCGGTGAGGGCGGGGCGGGCGGGCGTCTGCGGCGAGTTTTTAAAGGGCGCTGGCTGCTCGCCTCCCCGGGCCCACTGAGCCCACCGGCGCGCGCGCCGCTCGCCACAGTGCCGCAAAGTAATCGGGAAGTTAGGAAAAAGCCCCAGGCGGAATCTGCCCCCCCGCCGCCCCGCCCCCGGCCACCCCCACGTCCCTCCTGCGAAACCCCCTCCCCTCTCGCACCAGATCCCGCCGAGCGCCCACGCAGACCGCGTGCGCGTCTCCGCCGCAAGCCGACCCCCGCCGCGCCGCGCTCCGCGTTCCCTCTCCGCCTCAGCGAGCCCCGCCGGCCCCGCCCCGCCCCGCACCGCCACCCATGCACCCCGCTCCGGCCCGAACCCACCCCCGCGCCGCCCGCGCCGCCTCGTTCGCTTGCTGTACGCGGCCCCGCCGCGGGATACCTAATTAAGCTTCAACATGTGTTCCGCTTTCCGCTTGCACGGCAGCCATCGCGGATTTCACGCCCACACCAATCGCAGGGAAGCGCCACCGCCTGCTGCCCGGCCCGTCGCGCCGCTGCCCCGCGCCCGCACCGCGCGCCGCCCCGCCGGCCTCATTTTCCCGCGCTAGCGCTGCGCGCGCCCAGAACCTATGGCACCTGCGCTAGCCCTGCTGGCTCGACCCAGCGCCGGCGCCCTGAGTGCTTAGGGCCACGGCCAAGTACGAATGGTAAGATATTAATCCTCCTATACGCAAGTGATCAGATCGCAAGCGCGTGTTGGCATAGTGTTCGTCGTTGGTCAATCAATTTCAGTGAATTATTTTTTTACATGCTAGTGGACTTGTTCATTACATTTGATCATTGGTTAGATAGTCCGTAAATTCCTTTAAAATAAACTAAATATAAATTAGATTGTTATATATGACTCTGTTAAGTTTAAAATTATTATTAACAGGGTTTAACCCTATTTGTGAATGGTAATTTTTTAAGCAATTGCGGAGCGTCAGTGTTGCGGAGCAGAGTGGACTTGCATAATTGCGAATTAACACTCACTAAAGCTGATTGCGGGGAGAGGCACATCTGATACAATTTAGTACTTCGAAAAGGAATGTTTTGCTCGCTGTTTATAAGACAATTATTAATTTGAAGGAAAGAATGTTTTCTCAAACGCATTCCCAAGAACAAATTAGATATACATAATAATCAGTGACAAATCAGATAAATAATAATATACAAAGCAGTGTTTTGTCAACGATAACAGCCTGAAAGGATCAGTGAACGAGTAAGGTAGCGATTTTATATAAATTGGCTAAATGGTAGGATTCAAAAGTTAACAATACCAGTCATGTATGAAGTTTTGCCTGCTTTTCAAATTAACGCGGCCGCTCTCAAATCTGCAATCTGCAAAGATGGTAAGGCGCTGGCGTGAAGTACAGGACAAGAGATCACGGAAATGTGGGTTCTAACTAAGCTTCGGAACAGAACTGGAAAAAAAGGGCAGATTATTCTATTCTGACGAGAAATTCTTGTACGGCAAAAGTGTGTATTAGAAGGGGATTCACAAAATGCAGGAAGATTTATGGATCAGTATTTTTGAATATTTTAATAGTGTTGAGCGGTAACTGTAATAATACCTATTAGGTGTTTGCAGTTTTTCTTAATGAAATAATATTGTAAACAATAACGTTTTTCTATGTTTTTTGCAATAATATATTTTTTGCTCTTAATAACGTTTTTTTCTTACTATCATAAAAACCAAACAACAAAAACGTTTCAGCATACTTTTGGTCAAAAAAGAAGAGAAGCAACTCAAACTTCAATATGAAGTCTTCAGTACTGGCTAAACATTATGCTGTTGCGATTACTAGTAAAAGAAAACGGTAATATGAAAATTTATTTTGTGACTTCTTAAACAGTACGCAGAACATTTCCCGTAAAACTAAAAATATAAATATTTTCCTAAAGGGAGCTGGGTTTGCCCTAGTCAATTCAAAATTATTTTACCTTCCTAGGAATCATTTCTTTCAATTTATCTTGCCCAAGTCCTAACAAAGCATTTGTGTAGCATCAAGCAACACCCTGCTTCGTTTCATTTCCCTGTCATTATTATTTTAATCATTTGTAACAGTTGAGCTAAAAGCTGTTTGAAAACTTAAAGCGAACAATTATTCTACAGTATCACTTTTCTCCTCGGTCGTTCCCGCTACTCACGCCAGGCACGACATATTTTCGTATACCCTAACGCCCGTGCAGGTTATAATAATATCTTCTATCTAATATTATATATATATTATATATATATATATATATAATATATATATATAATATTTAATATATATATATCAAACCCCTTGACAATTTACAATAATATCATTGTCAGGTTTCAAACCACGCCTATATACCGTACAACGAGGCAGGGTTCTTTTCATAAAAGTTACTCTACCTCGACATCACAGCTTTTAATTCATCGTTATTTTACAAGCGTTGTCATAATTGGATCAGCTCGACATCAGCCGTGGCGGTATTCACAAAGGCGCCCGTCGGACTCGGGATCCAGCGCGATATGTATGGCGGACGGCGCCGCGTGCGTTTCAAGAGCAGCCGTCGGAGCGGGGTCCCGAGCGAAGTGGGAGCAAAGCGACGTGGCGGTGTGGGATTGGCACAGAAGCCCGCCGCACGTTCGGCCGAGCACCAGGTGACGTGAGGCCGGGTCCTCGACGAGAACAAACTGGAACAGGTGACAGCTGCTGCAGTATGTCACTATGAGGCTGATATTCAAGCGGCTGAGGGCTGAGAGTGATGAGAGGGTGGTAAAGGATGGGTGAAAGGGGAGTGATGAGGGCAACAGGCGCCAACGTCGGCAGTTCGAAACAGCGCGATATGTAGGTCGATGGCGCCACGTACCGATTCCAAGGAGCAGCCGGCGGAGCGGGTCTCCGGAGGAAGTGGGAGCAAAGCGACGTGGCGCGTGTGGGATTGGCCAGAAGCCCGCGCACAGTCGGCCCGAGCACGCAGGTGACACGTGTACCGGGTCGTCTGACGAGAAACACTGCGGAACAGGTTGACAGCTGCTGAGATATGTCATATGAGCTGTTCAGCGGCCCTGAGGGTGAGCAGTGATGAGAGGGTGGTAATAGGAATGGTGAAAGGTGAGTGAGGAAGGGCAGACAATGGCGCAACGTCGGCAGCGAAACGCAGCGCGTATGATAGGTCGGATGCGCCACGTTACGGATTCCAAGAAGCAGCCGGCGGAAGCGGGTCCTTCGCGGAGGAAGTGGGGAGCAAAGCGACGTGGCGCGTTGTGGGATTGGCACAGAAGCCCGCCGCACAGTCGGCCCGAGGCACCAGGTACGGGTGCGCCGGTCGTCTGACGAGAACAACTGTGAACAGGTGACGGCTGCTGAGTATGTCATAGAGCTGTTCAGCGGCTGAGGGTGAGAGTGATGAGAGCGGTAATAAGGATGGGTGAAAGGGTGTGAGTAGAGGGCAGACAAGGCGCAACGCTCGGCAGCGAAACCAGCGCGATATGTAGGTTCGGATGGCGCCACGATACGATTCACGAAGCAGCCGGCCGGCAGCGGGGGTCTCCGGAGGAAGTGGCGAGCAAAAGCGACGTGGCGCGTGTGATTGGCAGAGAAGCCCGCCGCACAGTCGGCCCGAGCACCAGTGACGTTAGCGGGTCGTCTGAGAGAACAACTTTGGAACTGAGTGGACAGGCTGCTGAGTATGTCATATGAGCTGTTCAGCGGCTGAAGGCGTGAGAGTGATGGAGAGGGTGGTAATTAGGATGGGTGAAAGGGGTGGGAAGGTGAGAGGCAGACAGCGCAACGTCGGCAGCGAACGCAGCGCGATATGTAGGTCGGATGGCGCCACGTAACGATTCACGAGCAGCCGGCGGAGCGGGGTCTCCGGAGGAAGTGGGAGCAAAGCGACGTGGCGCGTGTGGGATATGGCCACAGAAGCCCGCCGCACAGTCGGCCGAGCCACCAGGTGACGTGTAGCCGGGTCGTCTGACGAGAAAACAACTTGGGAAAGGTGACCAGGCTGCTGAGTATGTCATATGAGCTGTTCAGCGGCTGAGGGTGAGAGTGATGAGAGGGTTAGGTAAATAGGATGGGTGAAAGGGTGAGTTGAGAGGGCAGACAAGCGCAACGTTCGGCAAGCGAAACCAGCGCGATTATGTAGGTCGGATGGCGCCACGTACGATTCAACGAGCAGCCGGCGGAGCGGGGTCTCCGGAGAGAGTGGGAGCAAAGCGACGCGTGGCGCGTGTGGATTGGCACAGAAGCCCGCCCGCACGAGGTCGGCCCGAGCACCAGGTGACGTGTAAGCGCGCGGTCGTCTGACGAGAACACTGGGAACAGGTGACAGCTGCTGAGTATAGTTCCTTATGAAGCTGTTCAAGCGGCTGAGGGTGAAGAGTATGAGAGGGTGATGAGAGTATGATGAGTGAGGTGAGGAGAGGCAGACAAGGCGCAACGTCGGCAGCGAAACCAGCGCTGATATGTAGGTCGATGGGCGCCACGTACGATTCACGAGCAGCCCGGCGGAGCGGGGTCTCCGGAGGAAAGTGGGAGCAAAGCTACGTCGCGCGTGTGGATTTGCTCGGGGCGCGGCGTCGGACCAGGTGAACAGCCTTGTGAACAGGTTGAGGACTGCTCAGTAAGGTCAGGTGAGCTGTTCGCG
>BOPP01000073.1:3515498-3529331 GCA_017312745.1 Gryllus bimaculatus | reverse complement strand
GGCGCGGCGCGGCCAGGAGCGGAGCGGGGTGCAGGAGAAACGGGGGCCAGGGGCGCGGAACAACTAATGTACCACGTCCGCTCCATGAAGTAAGGATGCTTAGCACGGTAGGCTCTGTACATGTTATATGTGCAAGTAGAACCGTACGTAGCATTTATACACCCGCGACGTCGTACATTGTACAGAATTAAAAGCTACTTGTTATGTACATTACTAATTTCGAACAAACGCATCAATTGACGTAAGGCTAAGCAGTTTCTCGCCATGTGAGGGTATCAATGGTTTCGTTAAAGATCATGAAGACTAGAAAAATACAAACACGATGAAACAGTTTCGGTATTCATTGAAACATGCAAATATTTGATTAGGTTAATATGTGGTTGTTAATACGTGACGTTTCGACTATATTCTCATATTCAGCGAGGCATTACTTACAATGCAGCTCATGTCATGCGTCAAGAAAAAAACCCTTCATTTTTCATGTGAATCGCTTCAGATCAGATGAGTATTACGCTCTAAGAGGCCAGTCAGTGACATTCTACTGACATCAGTTGAAAGTATGTTCAAGGTCTACGAGGAATTATATTTCAATAATTATGCTCTTACAAAAAAATCATTCCTAGACTTGAAAATACAACTTTAAAAGTATTTTAGAATTCTGAATTGTGCAAATTTACGTACGTAGTTATACACACATACAGAGAACAAATTCCGAGGGAAACTCCGTTACGAATTTTTTTTGTTTTTATTCATGTACGTCCAAAAACGTATCTAACATTTTTAATCACAATTTCATCTAATCCACAAACAACTTGTCACTGACATTTTTTTTTCAAAACGTGAATCAAGATTTAATCTTTCGCCAAAACTTTTGATAAAAGAAAGCAAAACGACGTCTCGGCGCGAAAGAGCAAAATGAACCTCCATCTCCTCGGCGAGTTGATGCAGCGTCTTTCATCTCGCACCTTTCATCCACGCAGCAAGAGAAACACGACAAGAAGAATGTTGAACATCGCCGCGCTGCAGTAATGTCTGCGGCAAAGCGGGCTGCTCGCAAATGGGACGTAGCCATACAGCTCGGCAAGTTAAAGAAGATACTGCTCGGCGACAGGAGACAAATGCACATATCTTTTCACCGCCCGTGTCAGGAAAAACGTGAATTTTAACACTCGAGGTCCATCGACCGCGGAAATGTCACGTGAAGTTAGGCGTTGTTGCAAATAATTTCTCTCCCCACCCATTTATTTAGTACTCCAATGCAATTCACGGTATTAAAAGGATGAACTTAATTTTTAACGTAATGATTTTCGAAAACACATCTGTAAATATTCAATGAAACTTTGCAACAGACGTATTTAGTAGGAAAAAATATAGCATACCTTATATAGGAATGACAATTAAATCAACTAGACTCCATGTGACCTGTAAACGCTCAGACGTGTCGGCGTTAGGAGCGCGCAATGTTATCTCGAGAGTCATGAAGCCCATTTTCCACGCCATGGCTCTATGGCAAACACGGCTGGGCTGGAACAGGCGTGGAATGAGTGTATCGCCGCGCCACGAGTCAAGTGAGACCAGTCACCTGGAAAGAGTCCTAATTTGTTCCGCAAACCATTGCTAGTGGCGCGGGTGCTTCGCGGTGGGAATTTATTTGATACGCTGAGTGTGGCGTTACGCACTCAAAATCGAAACACAAGGAAACCCACAGAAATAACACCGGTTTCAAAGACAAGCGCCTAACACTCCTATTACGAAATAGACTTAATTCCGTGCGGGAATCGTGCACGCATCACCAAATGTTTCACTTGATATTAACGTACAATTAATTCCAATAAAATGAAATTCATTTAATCGCTAATTTGTTTTCGTTTGGAACGATTTTAAAATACCTATCAAAATATATCGCTACCTGAGGAGCAATTGCATTGTTAGGTATTTTTATTTAAGAATTTTCTTTCCTTCCCATGGAACAGACACTGGGAGCATTTTGTTATGTTCCCGTGAAAATTGAGAGGGTAATTCAGTAATGCCAGGAATGCAGTGTTTGAAAATTATAGAATATACTAACTCAAAATAAAGAAAAAATGCGGCTTGTGAATTTTGGAACACAAAGAGTGGCATCTAATACACCCTTGAAGTTTTACTGCTACCCAAAAACAGATTTTTCACTAGCACTGAACTAAGCATTCATTGAAACCATTTTCTCGAGAATAAGTAAAAAAGTATACAATTCGTCTGATTTTGAAATACAAACGTTTAGTACAGCACAGAACATGAGCTAAAAATGATTTATCTGTTTTTTAAGAATATCGAATGGCGTATGACTACCACCAAGTTACACATATTCACCTATTTTACAAAACATTTTTAAAAAAGTGTCACTTTCATAATTCATTAACAAACAATTTCGAACGGAAATATCGTTTTTGTGAATATTTTCTTCAAGACAGGAGTAAAATATCTCACCGTAGGTCACACACTATCCTCAACTTACATTCCAATGAATTGCTCTCATCGCTCTTACCCAAAAGTATAGTCGTCCGCAGAGGGGGCCAGCGGAGCACGTAGCCCTACGTAATGAAATATTTTATTTCCGTAATTATGATCAATTTCTTAATCCTCCCTTTTAAGCTGATAATTTGGAGAATTTATACTTAATATTTAAGGATCTGGCTCTCTAAGATACTTGTCAACTCTGTAATTTTTTGAACAAAAAATTAATTGTATTTATGCATTGCATCAATAAAGTTCTAATTTCATTCTCCTTGTAGTATATTTGTAATTATTTCCTAGTACAATGTTATGTGTAAATATACATGTTTAGTAGAAAAGGGGGCCCAGAAATGTAGTTGCCCCCTCTTTATTTAAGCTATGCACACCTACGCTGAAAAGAGTTATTAAAAATGTTCTGGTCCTTCAGGCATAGTCTCACTGATACTTAATATTCCATGTTGTGACATTTAAACATATAGTTACTACTCAATGCAAAGCAAAATACTTGAAAACGTGTGACGGGGCCAAGTGTTCATATCCCGCTCAGATTACGCTGTAATAAATTGCTCTGTGAAACTCGTTTATTCATATTTTATTTGCATCAATAGAAGTTCAAAGAAGAGACACGGGAAGAAACGTTGCTTCCATTTATATATGCCTCTCATGTTTCTACAATTTAAAGCTAGTTGGAGATGATTGTTTAAGAAACTGAGAACACCATAAAGAACCAGCAATGTCTTCGAACTAGAACGTCGTGAGAGCATATACGTGATTTTTTAATGAAACTTAATTGTATTGATAATCTATTACATTTTATTATTCGGTATATTCATTTTATTTGCACATTTTAGAAAAAAACAAAAAAAAAATCACATAATATAATGATTTTTCAATTAATTCAGTGAATGTGTATACAGTTATTAACATTGTTTGCTAGCTGAAAAACGTTCTGGAACATTTGCTTTTTACAACATGAAATGAAGTTCCAGTTTGTAACTGCCAAACATTAATATCAAAATCAAACTCAATTGTATACTACTAATCAATAATCGTGTGTGGAGTTTTAAAGTACGGGTTATACACCTGATGAAGAGGAACTCCATGCCTTGAAACGCATAGAGTCGTTATGCAAGATATTAGAAATAAACATTTAAGTTTTAGCATAAAACATTGTGTTTTTAATTTGTTTATTGTATATGCGTGTTAATAAATGCAATATGATTGTGTAAAAGTGTTGATAACCTTCGCTTATTTATCTTAGATATATCTGTCTATAAAAACAGTGGGACATTCTTGAAACATTTTATTTAAATCAGAATAGAAAGGTAGTGCATGAATGCTAGCTTCATTCAAGATGCCAGTGTGTTTAATGGATTAATTTTTTCTGAGTATTATTTCAAAGTAACTAGGTGTTTGAAATAAGCAAGAAACGACAAATGCAGCAGAGATTGAAACTATAGTAGCCGAGTGAAGTCTCACAATGCAAATATGAAACTATAATTTCCCGTTTGTCAGTTTAGAATTATTTTTTCCCGAAATGAAGAACCATTAGATTTTGATATTTCTGACTCAATCGATTAAAGTAATGTCTGTCAACGGCAGTTCACAGTTTTTGATAAAGATTCTATCAACAATGAAAAAGTATCCAACGGAAGAATTCTAAAAATGTAACCAATAAAATTTTAAAAAATCCTATACTTTAGTAACCCAAGAATATAACACTGTACGGAACTACTTTCTTGCCATCAGTGAAATTATTTCTGAACTGTCATACACACAATTTGGTTATTATTATATATACAACGCCATTACTTAAGTTAAACCCGAAATCGTAATAACATACGTACGTAAAAATAAAATAAAATGAAACAATTGAAAATTATACGAAACATGACTTCAATTATAACAGAACAATAAGAGTTGGACAGAACATAGGCAAATTAATTTATTTGGTAATAAAAATGGCAAATATGTAGTGAAATTAATAAATGAACTGAATATACACTAAATAAATTCACACTATCGGAAGAAACTACTATTGAAATAAATATTTTTCCACATCAAGATTTACGTAAGATTGCTCTACACCAAACGCTAACACATACACAAAACGCATCTTACCTTCATTGCATGATGAATACACTGGGCAAGACTCGCTCACCGTGTTCAAATGTACTTGTTTATTGAACATTAATATGCACTTAGCAATTTATTGCTAATATAAGTATTATCTACAGGTCATTAGAATTATTTAAATCTTCATTTAAATAAATATGTCTTCTACGACACGCCTCCACCACGATCTTCAGAGGAATTGCTACTTTTCGGGTACATGCTCCATACTGCTACTGTTACTTCATAGATTTACCTGAAAAAAGAAAAAAATATTTAGAAAACATCCACTGGTTGTTAAAATATAATATATTCCTACAATTAATAATTCAGTTCGTACTCATATGTTAATAATTTTAAAAGAACTGAGAAAACTATTGTACAAAGATCTTATTAGTTCCATATCCTGGATAAGTATTTTAACATATAAAATTTAATAAGTAAATTACTTTTATAGTATTTGAAGTAAGAAAAAGCATTCAGCGAATTTAAATAAAATGAAACAATCAATTTTAATGATCTCTTTCATCACTTTTAAATATCACATATAAAGAAGCTCGCATTAAGAGCCACCAGTTTCAATATGATCATAATATCTTCACTAATGTACGAGAAAGAGAGTACCAAATTATCACTTGAATTACCATCAAGTTCAGAAGCTCATACCATACGTTTCCTCTTTAAACGTCGGTTAGTGGGACATTTTCGTTTCAAGTCAGTTATGTAGAGGTTTGACAAAATATTTCTCTGGGTGTGATGATTATAATAACAATAATAAATAATAATGTATATATGGTTTATCAGGGTCAGGATAATTCGACTTTCGCCAGCTACCTGTGTTTCCCCTTCTCTAAACCCTGTATTTTTTTATCATCTACGCCTACGGGCATGGGAGACATGTGGCGAGTACGGTGTATTCCCATCAGCGAACCTAGCTTATTCGGTATGTCTGAGTTTGTGCCATACAGGTGGAGAAACTGAAACAATTTGTAATACAAATATCAATTTGCCGGTTCGGACGGACGAGATCTCTAAGGCAGTGTCTTAGCGATCTCGGACCGAAGGGTCGCGGGTCCGAGACCCGCCTCGGACATGGTTGTATTTTGTTCGTCCTTTCACACCCCTATCCTCATCAAATCGTGTCAAAATCATAGTTACCATACCGTTACAAGCAATAGTGGTCACCTAATGACCTAGTAGTTCATGCGACCTTGAATAACAAAAAAAATCAATTTTGAATGAGAAAGATTCAGCTTCATTTTTGCCCCGGTCGGGCACTGAACTCGGGACCGCCTCACATTCAGCTAGCACGTTGACCTTGAGCTATCCTCGGGTTTATATGATAATGATAACAACAATAACAACAACAACAATAAGAAGAAGAAGAAGAAGGAGGAGGAGGAGGAGAAGGAGGAGGAGGTTAGTAATAGTTATAATAATAATAATAATACTATTAATAATAAACGTAAAACATTTCTAACCAATATTTAAAAACTCGATTGACATTGATGAAAAATATATATAGAGAGACTTGAAGTTTAATAGCTCAGAGGCCCAAAATGCGTTCAGACAGCCCTGCCCCGTGAACTCACGAGCTCATTTCCCGAAGGCGGCGTCTGCCGAGGTCGCCTCCTCTTCGGTGCGGCTCGAGCGACCTCGAGAGCCAGAGCGAGCGCAAGCAAACCCAAGCAAGGTCCTCGTGTGACCGACATAATACTGTTTCCGAAACCCATACATCACACTAAGCTAATGTGCTCTCCTTCATTCGCAAGCCCCTCATCGCTGAAAACGCTTCGCCACTTACCACACAACCAGGGCGCCAACAAAACCACGCGATAAAAAACCCACGGAGCGCCGCGAGATCCTGAAAGTCACGGCGGTGGTTGCAGCGGCGGCGAACGAGCGTTGCGAATAAGAAAAGCAGGAAGAGGACCAAGGACGCAAAGGAGACGTTCGAGGAAATGACGGACCGGAGGACAAAAAGGAAGCAAGGACACGAACTGAACGAAATAGCAAAAAGGGATGTGAAAGAAAGAAAAGGGATGTGAAAGAAAGAAAAGGAATGAGAATGAGAAGAAAGGCGAGGCAGCGAATAAGACGACAAAGCAAAGAAATATGAAAAAGTGACGAAAGAGAAGCGGCAGTGTCAGAAGGGGAGGATGAAGAAATCATGTGAAAGATGAAAAGAAACAGAACAGGAAGAACAGAAGGAAGAGACTACCACGGAAGCGAAAGGGCCCCAGGAACTGGTGCCCACAGTCTCAAGGGAGACCAGCAAGCCTGGATTATGACAACAAATATGACGCCGCCACAGGTCCCACAAATTACAGCTCAGTGAGAGCAGCGAATGATGGGTAACAATGGACAGAGATACAGGCGGCGGCGACCCTTTTACAATCAGCGCAATCCAGACTTACAAGCCCAGCATGACATTCGGAAGTTCCCTTAAAAAATAGATGAAAATGACGCAGAAAAATGTAAATCCCTGTGGTTACGTGTGGAATGTGTGGACAAAGCGGGTTTCTCCCGTTTTCCTACATCTCAATTCAAGTCATATCATTACCCGCGCATCAAAAACATTTCACTCAGATCTGGCTGGGTGAGCGAGTGAGTGTGTAAGTATGCCTATATTCCACCGCGCCAACTACTTTGACCTTTAGTGGCGTAAGTGTAATGTATATATTATAGCCGAGAGAGGTGTGGTGTTCCTTGCCCGCTAGCACGCGAGATCCAGCGCGAGTCCTACACATTGCGAGGATATCCTCCTACAGGTACGAACCACCACCGATTCACCGCCCCAGTCGGGACAAGCTCTAAGCTCTCGACTGCCCTCCCAACATGTTTTAGTGCAGTAGGTGTACGTGTATATGCTTAAGGCGAGAGGAGGGGATACCGATGAGAAAAGGAAGATTACGCGGAGGTTGTGGCCCATTTGTTAAGATATTGCTCCGTGAATCGCATGATATTGATCGGAGAAATCACAGAAAACAACCGATCGGGCAGTCGGCGGCTAAAATTTAGCTCCAGACAGCGGCTGGTTTCGATTCATCTATACAGCTAGTGTCACTGTCGGGACTCGAACTGCAGTACCTCTCGGTGAGGAGCGCTGCAGCTGCGACAATAGTTGGCTCTAGGCCATCTCTGACATTAGACGTGGCTGATAAGCCTGGGAATTGGGGTTTATAATGAAGGGTGGAGGGGAGGCGGTGTCAAAGAGGACGGCGTGCATGCCGCGACGAGCAAGCTTGAAAGAGGTGCCGGGTCGAGAAGGGAATTACAGCGTGGCACACGAAGGGCATCAGAGCCAGGGAGCACGGAGGGCGGACATCATAGGCGCGTCCTTCTGGGCCGAGGGTTCCGACGAGCGGTAAACGCTTTTTAATAAGGCGTCCGACTCTCTCACGCTGACGTCCCCTCCACACCTTCTTTTCACGCCTCGCCCCCTTCTAACGACGTGTCCCCTACGCGACCCGGCCCGACCCGACACGCGACCGTCTCTACCACTCAAAGAGCGAACGTCGTCCGGCCGGCATCTCCTCCTTGCGTGCTGAAGAGACATTTTCCCCATTTACCGTTTCAGTCGTCCGACATACCCATGCATCTCAAAGGCTGTCGTTTATACCATCTTATTTGCCGAAGGCACAACTTATTCAATCGGCTTATTCATATACCAAGTGAATTTTCGTTCTGTGCCATGAATTTTGTGAAAACGCACGGTTTTTTTCATTTCCTGTCATAAAATATACGAGACATTGTAAATAATAAATGTTGTTCTCATAGTTTCGTCCTAGAGCCATTAACCATTACTTAACGAGCAAGGAGGAAGATGTAGAACAGGAACACGGTATCAACTAGAAAAGTTAATATCAAAATATGACTACGTACCCCATGTGTAGTAATAAGTTTACATCGTTTATCAAGGTATACCGTCTTACCTCCCGCTTGCCACATTGACGCGACATTCCTTCCCCCAGCAAAACAGGTCTCCTTCGATTACTCGAAACTGGCGATGATACAACAGTACAGACTTTCTCATGTTATTAGTAAAGACTACGCACTAGTATCGTACAACATGAATCTGAAAAACTGTTTTCAATCTGCAAAAAAAGTGTCCATACCAACTAATGTACTTAGCGTTTACTCGCCAGGCACGTTGCCCCTACACCACCAGCGGCACGTCTGAAACCACCCAATCCGACGCTCAAACAATTATTGATCATTTGCATTTGCAATTTTAAAAAATTCAGAGATATTCATTCACATTATTTCAAGATCTACTTTTAAAGAACAGATTTCAATAAGGAAAAAACTTCTACCATTATTATTGTAGTTTTACAATGCCACTTTTTGTAATTTTTGGAAAACCGGAATTCACGAAAATGGGACAAGAACAAAATTTTTTAATATAATTTGATACATAGGAGGAATAAGTTTAAAGTTAAAATATGGAGTCGTTTTTTCAATAATTATTTAAAAATTGTTAATATTTCACGTAAAATTGTTGTAAATATTTGCATTTCTTTCACAGTCAATCAACTTAGTTCACTAATTATACACTACATTATGTATTAGTCCGCTCTCAATTTCATTGATTATATAATGACATTTTAATTCAGATGATTTGATACATCAGTTATTAGGTAAATGTGACATTCAACAGATTTCTCGGAAGAAAAAAGCTAGATATGTAGACAACCGTTATTGGAAACTGTGGAATAAGATGCGCAGTTAAACTCCACCGTCTCTCCGAAGTTTTATCGTAATTCTTCGTACGTGAAATAGTGCCAGCTGCAAAATACGCTAGAGCAAGAATAGAACCTTTTTGATAATACTTAATATTTTAATGAATTTTAACCATTCTTTAACTTTTACGACTGTTGGACAACTTCTTGATATTTGCTTTTTTGATAAAATGTCTCCCTCCAAGGGTATTATTGAATTGACTCATCTGGTTCACGTCAATTTCCATCTTCATCGTCGTCGTCGTCTGTTGGCTCAGGGTGAATATTCAGGAGGCAGCAAAGGGATGCTGTAGAACCAGAACCGACGCGTAATCAAATTCCGAGAGCTGCTGATGAAAAATGTTTGAGGTATTATAACATTCAGAGTCCTCTTTACTTGAGCTGCTGAGGTAACCGACTACCGACAAGGCGACTAGTGACAAATAAACAGAAAGACTGTGAAAATATTACATACCAAATCGTCCCGAACATATCGAGGGAGTCAGATGAGCGAATAAGACTACATCAGTCTGATTCAAGCCAACTGACAATGACCTCGCGTATGAAAACAACATCTTTTTTGTTGTTTTCATTTTTTAAGCCATTCAACCTCGGATAAGAAGCTTTATTGGTCCCACAATGCGTAATTCGCTTCTCACCTGATATTATTATATTGATACGTGTCGAAGAATACCATTTTTTACACATTTCCACGCATAAATATTTAATTTGAATGGTTGCTACTTCATTCATCTAAGACTACTTACGCAGTAGACGGTGCATCTAGGACACCACAGTCTGTCCAGTCACTCCTGTCCTTGTTTCTGTGCACTGAAACTGAAAGACTGACGCAGTGTTGCAGCAATTCAGCGTTCTCGATCAAACGGTCTAGCTACAGCAGGCGCTTGGATTAAACCTTTTTCCCCTCTATTATTTTGTGTTTCTGGACGCGCCAACTGTTACGGTCGTTATCCCTTTAAGAGTAGTGCACGTCGTATCGCTGAAGGACGCTGTGTTCCAGGTTCTGAGATCAGGCGCCGACCAAAACGTGGGATTGCGGGTGTTTCCTACGTCCAGGTAACTCCGCCAGGGGGCAACAGGTCCAATGAGAACAAGCTCTAAGCTCTCGACACGTGGGCCTTGAGGTGCATGTAAATGTGTGTGTGCTTAAGGGAAAATGAGCGGAGAAGGATGAGGGAAGGACGCCTGTGTAGCTAGTGACAAAAAATCGCCTCTGACCGGGCGATCCTAGGGTTCGACTCCGGCAGAAACGCAGCGCTGGCGACAGTTGTGGGTCCGAGCCAACTCAGCCGCTTCCTGTATAGAAATAATCGCGTTTTTGTGGAAGTGAGAAGGCGGAAGAAAGAAAAGGAGCTATCAAAAAGAAAAGACACAAGCGATGCGCGATGTCGAAACGACGAAGATTACAGGACAAGAGAGGTAGCGACACGAGAGGCGAGACGAACAAAAAAAGGGCGATGAGGTATCTGCCGAAATGAAAGCAAGGAAGAAACGTATTGTGAGAAGAGAGAAATGTGCGATGCTTTGCGTTGTTCCTACTTGAAAGATGGGGAGAAGAGATGCATTGCTAGGGTAGTCACTTTTTGCTTTCGTGATCAGTGAAACACGTCCGGACGAGGGTTGAGAAATTGGCCGCAGCAGGGCGGGCTACGAAACTGTATGACAGTGTCGCCATCGTCTCAAGAAGGCGGCTGGAAGCGAGAGCCGGAGTAACGAAAATAAGGACATGAAAAAAAAAGAACTAATTCCGCGAAAGATTGGCGTGGCTCTGTACGCAGAGCTGCGATGGGCGTGGCAGGGAGACAGAGGGGGCCAAAGCGCAGCGGGGCGGGGTGCGAGAGAACAGTGAAGGGTGCGAGAAGTGGGGAGGAGGGTTGACGAAAAAATACCGTCTGTCGTGTTTTATTGGAGCGGGGAAGTTCCGGTCAAAAGTAGTCAGAAGGGCAAACGCAAGGCGGAAGGATAGCAGAAACAAAAGCTGGGCAATATGTAGCGCCAGCCGCCACCCCTTCGTGCGAGTAGCCTCCCGTGCATCCTCTCTGGCCATCATTACCGTTTTTTGTGCTACCACGTGTTCTACAATTACGTAACATTTACTAATTATTCCGTGATTGCCCTCTCATTAGAGGGCGTATAAAAATTATTTTTAATATTATCGTAAAATTATTTCAGCTGATTTCCTCTCTGTATCATTAAAATAAATGAGCAACAAAATATACATTTGATAACAAAACTCTCTGGCGCAAAAAGGACACCAATACTATCAACAAATTGCATTTATGAGCAGTTTCCTAAATTTGTTTATTTTTCCTTTTTTGCCGGTATGTTTTTTAAAGATTCGTGTTAACATCAGAAATCAGGAAGTGCATTTACAAAACTTGTTGTGAGACTTGATGCCTCGCTGGGTAGAAAGAAATATACTGTGAGAGAATTTTGTGAGAAATGGCAGAGTCTTTCCAGGGAGAGAGAAAACAGTCGAACGTGAAACTCTTGTCAAAACAAAACTCTTCAGTTTGGGAGTGAAATCTCTTGGAAGCTCATCGGCAAGGAGCAGTACTTTGAATAAGTTCCCTAAAAGCCACTTCCAGGACCTCCGCAACATTTGAGTTCATTGCAAGGCATATAATTGGCGAAATTACGACTTAAAGGGAAAATATAACAAAAATTGTAATCAAAAGGTTTTCCGAACACTCTGATGAGAAAATAACTAAATTTATAATATTCATTCAATACATTACATTTTATTCTTGTCCTTTTACTTCTTTCCTGTAGAGTTTAAGGTCATGTGACCAGTTTCGGCCTCAATTTTCCTTCTTGGTCTACTAATATACCTTCATCCTTCTGTTCCATAATTATTACATTATATTCATTATTATTATTATTATTATTATTATTATTATTATTATTATTAACATATATAAATAATAATAATAATAATAATAATAATAATAATAATGTAATGCAGTTAGCATCAAACAAATGAGGCCTTCCGGAATGTCATGCTTTTCGAAATTCTAAAAGGTCACCGGTTCGAATATCCAATTGGAGGCTTCGGAGGAATTTAATTTAAGTATATTCATAGTATTGTGTTAAGAAAACGTCTACTTAAGTCAATTTCTCTCTAGTTTAAGCACGTTTATATTCCACTGATTGAAGTGGATAATGACGCAGTTAGTATGCAGCTACTGACATACGAGCGAATTGACAAATCGACACACAGGTACTTCATTAGCATCGAGGTCGAATACACAATGCTCGCCATCTGACAAGCGTTTAGCAATGCTTAAAAAAAGCGTGTTGAGAACACTACAAAATTGATAAAAAATCAAAAGTACTCATTGACGTTCAATAACACACGTAAAACATTGAAAAGTAGCTGTCTTTTGCTAGTCAACGGCTCGCTCTCACAGAAAACAAAGAGGATTTGTTATTTATTCAATGAAAGGTGCTTTACCACCCACACACGCAAGCGCATATTCAATATTTTCACGACACGTGAATGCATATATCACGTGACACAATCACGCTTTCGTTCCATACAGGCTCCATCATTAATTATCAACCTTGTGCACCATCACTCATCAGCTGCTTAATCAGGAGAGCGACACCGCAGAGAGCTAGCCTGCCACCGTAAGGTGGGCGACGAGTGCTGGTTCTCAACTCAAAACTCGCGCTTGGAAAGTGCTCATCCGAACAAAAAAGGAGTTGTATAGGCGATGGGAAGGGTGTTCGAGAACACTACATTTTGACACGGCTAGAGAACCCCCGCACTCTCAGACTCCGCACGGGAAGTGAAGTTCCTACTGGACGTGGATTGGCAAACTGCTGACGCCGCAGTAGTGACAGACATTATGGCGAAAGAGAATGGCTACGATTTGTGTATTATCCAAAATGAAAAAAAGAAATGTCTGGAACCAAACGCAACTCAATACCGGACTACTGAATACTTCGTTGGCACGCAAAGATACTCTTTGATCGATTAACAGTAAACAATCAATTCAATGTAAAGAGAAATATTCTTAATTGCACCACCATTAAACCTGTACTCCATTAATGATGCAAATCAGTAATTTATCTAGTCAGGGAGACTTGATGAAAGGCCCCACCGTTAATCAAAACAATGACACATTAATGTAGTATCTAGTATATTAATTATCTTTTTATTCTCTTACGACGGAGAAAGAACAGGAGGGAAGCCAAAACGAAAAGAAAGAATGAAAAAGAAAAGAAAGAGAATCTGGAGGGGGAAGAAATAAAACGAGAAGATGCGAAAAGGGGAAGGAAGACAAGCCGATAGAGACGGAGATGTCGGAGGGAGAGTCGAAAATGTGGAAGGACGAGTTGGGAGAGTGGAAGAGACGGAAAAGTGGGAGAAAGATGGAGAAGAGGCAAGAAGAGATTTTTTTTCTTTTTTTTATTGTTTTTTTTCTGCATAATTTACAATCTGTTCCTATCGGAACAATAAGCAAATGGTGTCAACAGATAC
>BOPP01000073.1:3475930-3496796 GCA_017312745.1 Gryllus bimaculatus | reverse complement strand
TGGGGTGGTGTGGGGGGAGGGGGAGGGAAGGGTCGCGAACGTGGGCCCGCGCTCGACAGCCGTCGTGCGCCATCGCTCATGGCGCGCTGACAACGCGCCCTCGTATGAAACCCCGCCCGGTCCTCACCACCTCCTCCTCCGCACCCCGCCCGCGCCCCGCGCCTCGCCTCGCCTCGCTTACTGCCCGCGGCACGGAGGGGTCCGGTTAAACACCCAGCGCGCGCCGGGACCCCGAGCGAGGCCAGTCCGCGCTGCTCCATCTACCTCCCCCCTCAGTGGCTGCCCCACCACCCTCCCCTCACCAACCCCTGGCGCGCACTGCGCAACCCCCTCCCCGCCCGACACCACACCACTCCTGCCGCCCCGCAATCGGCAGCTAATGCACGCGTACATAAGTTCGCGCTGACAATTCTTCTGTTTTTACTCGCCGCTCATAGTTTAACCTGCAGGTCAATATTAGCTGTCAGGGCCTGCAGCCACAACTTTCCGCATTCTGTTTTATTATTTGTATGTCCACACGCCGCACCCCTCTTCCACCCCAACGCACTCCGGGCATATCCCCGCCCCGGATCTCCCCGCCCGCCCCTGCCTAAAGCATAAAAAAAGGGAGGAATTTTATTTCTGACGTTTTGACTTACTTTGCTTTTTGTCAAAACGAAATGTGTACCAATCATTTTTCTCGAACAAATCGGCAAGGGCTGTCATGTCCGGATTTTTGATTAATAAAACTGGCATGGAGGTAGCTGCTAAAAGTATTACCGCGCAGAAACGCTGCATCGCGTCGGCAGAGCGTCAATTGACTATAAACGCCTTCCCCACCTCCTTCGCGCCGCGTCGGCGCCACACCACGGTCCCGGGTCCCGAACGCCGGTGTGCCGTGTGCAAACGCCCCGCTTGAGGTAGCGCGCGTCCCGTAGACGCTGTTGATGCCTACAACGGTGTTGATTTGCGGCTACGTCGAGGGGCTGAAGGTTTACGGGCCTCGGAGCAAACAGTTAGTTACCTTCCCTTAATATCCGCTTCGGACAACGCCAACCCATTTTTATTTTTCCTGCACACAGGCTAATTACAATGATGGTGTAGGTAGCGTGTGTGTTAATACGATGAACTCTGAAGAATGAAATGCAGACGCAGTATGAAATATTTATTTTACTTTAATTTATTGTATGTACGCGCTAACCTTAAAAGTAGAGCTCTTTGTACGCAACAGCGAGTGGGAATTATTGAAGAAGAGAAGGTCAAGGAAATCCATCATTGAATATGCTTCATACTTTGTCATTTACTGATTATAGTTTCACTTCGAAGTGAGTAATGTAAATCGTGTTTGGCATCTGGGCAGAATGACTACCATAACGTACGACTTAAGAGGTAGTTAATCGGACAGAACAACTTTGGAAAAATGTAATCTTCAAATGTATAGGGGTAGAGTTTTTTGTGGAATCTGGAGCCAGTAAGAAAGACATGTATGAAACTGATGAGATATAATCAAACCAATTTAGCTTCTATTTCTTGGACGTGTGTAACTAAAGTAGTATACTATGCCTGTGTGTCTGTCCTTGGCGCGACAGCTCGCGAACGGGCCAGAGCCTACCAGGAGCGTCCCGGCCTCGCGGCCGTGTGTTTAAGGGGTACGTGTAATTACCACGAAGTCATACCTAGGCTCTTCTCGACGTGAAAAGTGAGTTTCCACATCACCACCCAGCAACATGTACTGAGACATTTGCAAGGAAACGCACATTATTATTTTGCCCGAACGGGAATTGAACGCGGGGCCGTGTCATGAAAAGCGAGGACGCTGACCAATGAATTAAACCGCGCGGGCATACGATGACTACGTTACATTTTACGAGAACAGAATTATCATATATGACCGAGGCCGGAAAGGTCACAATCTCTGTTAGCGAAAAAGTAATGCTCCAGTGCTTAAGATGGATACACCAGTTCTTTAATGACAAACTGGGTCTTACCTCTGATGGTTGTTCATTATTAAGTGTCGATCGAGTGATTTTTTATAATGGCGGCGCCGATTCAGAATCCTACTAAAGGTTAAATACGAAGGGTTCATACGTAATCTAGAATGGGTAGATGCCTTGCCGATATTCCAAAGCACTGGTCGCACTGATTATGGATATATTTCGCTATAGTTCTTTTCGGCACGTAATAACGAGCCGGAAAAAAACTACAGCGAAATGGTGTGAATTCTCCGGAGGCAGGATAACTGATCATGACGAACAAAAGAGCAGTAGGATGTCTTTGCGCTCGAAAGACCTGCGATTTTTAAGGTAGGCAGATTGATTCATCCTTTGAACTATTATGATTCTTAGTCCCCTGAATGCACTACATGTTATACCGTGTGAGGTAGCGGTGTTCGTCTCCCGCTAGGTTAGATCAACCATCGACCAACACGTTGATCTGCGGGTTTTTCCTCCTCTAAGTTTCAGCGCCCCCACGGGACAACGTCCATCCGGGACAAGTTCTAAGTATCCAACCGGACTTGGCACGAAGTGCGCGTGTGTGCGTGTGTAAGACAAGAAGGATGGGATAAGGATGAGGAACGAAAGTTCTCACGCGATCTATTGACCGTTTGTTATGGTTCTGCTCCTGTCATTCGCCTGGTTTTGATATCAGAAATGACAGAAAAGTACTAATGAAAGCAAATGGCCGCTGTAATTCTCTTCCTACGGTCGGTTGAATTCAACCCAACTATTTGATCAGTGCCGAAAGTCCTTCACCAAATTAATCGGTAGGACTTTCCGATTAGAAACTCAACAGGGACAATGCGTCTGCGATGAGGCATTCAAACAAATCTCGGGTTCACTGTGAATGTCACCGAAGCGCTTTTCGAAAGACGGCAACGGGACGTTTTGGACCATGCGCTGCAACCTGCTCATCTCAGTGGCTCACGGAGCGACCGAGAGCCCACTCGCCTCTCACGAGGCCGGAAATTCGGTCACGAGCTGCGTTCTGTCGGGGAGGGGATGAACGTCACTCAGCGGCTGGAGAAAAAGCTTTGGAGGAGGACTGCAGAGCGGTCATCAGTTCCGGAGTGCATGGCACAGGAGCTACGCGAATTATCTTTCCCTTTCCAGCCTTCCTACGGGACAGCGTGTGCAAACAGGCAAGTCGGCGCGAATAGATTTAGAAAGCAATGTAATAGTTTTAGTGATTTTAATTTGACGATAGATTGACCATGATAATGAACTTATTGTAAATGTTTTTGCTGTGGACACCGTAAAATTCATGTAACAGTTGAAGCACAAAGTGGAATTATTTGAAGACTAATACTCACCTAAAGACAGTATAGAAAGATTTGATTCATTCTTTAATACAGTTCGAAAACTTTCATTGAGGATAAATTTTATTTAAATTAAAGCTCAAAATTTGTCAAAAACATTTCGAACGGATTTTATATTTTTTAAAGTATGAAGTATAAGTACTACCTTAAAAATATAAACCCCCTGTTTTTTTTGTGAATTGGGCAAGGAACCAATTGTAAATTTATTTTGGATCGAAATCTTGGTTCAAACGTTTTACTTTATTTAGCTTTTTTCACAGTTTTACCCAGCTAGTCCCTTTTCTTTTGAGGAAGTATTACGATTTGATATTTGTACGTTATTGTTAATACGTAACCTGCTATTAAGAATTCGTACTATTAAATACATGTTAGTAAGGAAAACCAACGAGTGTAGGAGAAAATTCACAAATCTCTTTCACGGGGAAAATGTCGTGGGGTCCGCCGTTTTGAAGGTCACTCGACTGCACTCCCGTATACCCTCCTCACCACGAGTGACCCTCTCCTCGCGATAACTCGTCTCTCAGCTCGGAGCCGATGCACGAGTCGGCGCGTGAGCCCTCTGGCCAGTGTGGTGTCGTAAACGCGAGGGCCCGAGGGTCGGTGAAAGCACGTTGCAGGGAGAGAAAGGCGGAGCCCTGACTCTTCCTGGTTTTGCGCTCTGGCAGCTGACTCAGAGTTGAGCAGAGCCAAAAATATCGTTAGAGATTGCTATAGTGCGAGTCTTGGGGAAGGCAGTAATCTCATAGGAAGCTAGCTAGCGAGCCTCGCCTGCCGACAGCAGGCGAGCCTAACCTATGGAACTTGTGTGGTGGGGGTGCAGGCCCCAAGTATTTAACGCGGCGCCATCTGCGCCCACGTTCTCATTCAGTTTGGATCGGAGAGCGGCGGACGAGTAGATACAGGGAGAGTAGGAGTGTGAGCGAGATGTCCGGAGTGCAAGGGCCAGACGATCTCGGGTGCTGTAGGCACGCGGACCGCCGGAAGGCGACCGGTCTTAATTTTGGGTGACAGGCCGTGTGACGGTGATGGTCACGGGACGGAAGACTGAAAGCGCGCATCACACGTCGTTTTTTCTGCGGTAAAGCAGAGTTGCTGGAAAAGAAAAGGTGGCCGGAGGGTTCATTTTAAGTATCTATTGTAACTTGTTTTTAATTTATTAATATACTTCTTATGTTGTTGTTATTTGAAATTATTGTCTTATTCCACTATGTCACACCAGTTAGGCAGGCTTGCGCTAGACTGCACCCAGCGCTCACTGCTTTTCACTGGTGAAGAAACAATTCTCTGAACAACATTTTCATGATGACGGAAAGATCAAGCACGAAGTTGAAAGTGGTTCGAGAAACAGGAGTTATATTTCTGTAACTGTGAAAATAGAGCCAGTACCGAAATTTAGCATGTTTTGGGGCAACGGCGGAAATTACATAGGAAAGAACTGTTGCAGTAAATAATATCTAGTGGATATTTTTACTAATAAACATTATTTAAATGTATATGAACAGTCGTGACCCTTTTTGGACACATCTCGTACATTGAAAACAAACTATTTTTGTACTATAAAACAACTCATTTCACTATTTTATATCTCAACACTCCTTTTTAATTCTAGAAGTTCTCTGATGTTCACGATCACGATCAATTCTCTGATGTTCATGATCCTTGTTTCAAATCAAACAAGATCACTTATCAGTTAACACAAACTGTCCATATCAGTGAAATTACGCAATGTCGTAACCAAATATCCAAATCTCAGGGCAAAATTAACTAGATTTTCCTGGATAGAGATAAGGATTATATTTTGCGTAACGGACATAACAATTTACTAATGCTATTTCATGGCTGACCATTTTTTTCTTTATCAAATGAAGAGTAAAGCCTGTGTGTGTTACAGAGTTTAAATAAAAGATAATGCCGCTCTCACAACTTGTATCACACCTGTCCGTCGCATTGATATCTGTTATTTATTGACGTTTGATGTTTTGCTTTCATTTTAAGTACGAATTTGCCAAGCAGTAAAAAAATCTAAACTGAAAGCCGAACATCCGTGTGGATATATGCTTATTACAGGCATACATCATCCATATAATGCTGTGTAGTATCGTTGTTCGCTTGATTATTACATTGCTACATGAAGTTTGCACAATATTCTCTCTTGGGAAAATACTGCGCAGTGAATGCAGAAGAATGACGTTTTAAAAAAGACACCAATATAACAGTCATGAAACTGAAATGAAAGTACGCTATTTTCATTCGTACATAGAGGCAACTTAAATTAGGAATAGCAAACAAAAAATTGTTCGAAACTTCCATTGAAATCCATAAGTAACAGCATATAAAATTTCCCTAGCCACAAACGTTTCAAGAAAATAATAAACAAGAACAAAATACGTGCTAATCCTTCTCTTCTATCATTCCCTCTTCGGCTGTCCTTTCCGGAAGACGCTCAGCGATATTATCCGGAGATAAATTAAATTAGATACATTGTAATTTATCATACGTGCAAGCATTGTTGTCGGCATTATTGCATGCGTATTTACATCAAATTTACAATGTCATTTCGATTTATTTTATTTCCTTCAGTGGGAATGAATCGGGACGAACTTTGTGTTACCTTCAGGATTTTTTTGTAAAACGGTGTTATTATGCAAAAATAATTGGTCAAGTAAAGAACTCGAATGAAGTTTTTTTTCTACCTGGTGACAGAACGTAAAATTCATAGCACATGTGAAACATATACTGGCAATAGAAATCGTTTAGAACTGACATGACAAGATAAACTGTTACAAACATTATCGACAATAGCTACAAGAAAAAAGAAGAGGAGAGAAATTAACCACTTGCATTTTATCTTTCAACGAGTCACCACCCTGCTAGAAACGAACTCTCCGCCGTCTTTCTCGACTGTGAGGAGTGCGGTTAAGCAAGAACTTAAACTACAAGATCTTTTTCTCCCACTGGATGGGTAGGAGCCAATCCAGAATAACGAACGTTTACCAAGACACTTAAGAAGTCAATCGTTTTCCGAAGAACCGCACCTTTAGGAAGGCTGAACAGCCATCTCTTGAATGTTTCATGTCTCAGTGAATCGCATCGTACAATAACCCAGGGGCTCTCGATCATTCCACCGGGTATCCCTGAACAAAGAGGAAAAATTCATGAACTCCGACTGACCAACCAACCGAGTGAGCCAGCGATCATACGTCCGTCGGCATCGCGCGAAAAGAATCGAACGCGCAACCTCAATTCGCTCAACCGCCTCTCACACGTAGCGAGAGGTACTTGGAGGGAACAGCTCTTAAAAAGCGATGGGTCGGGTGGGGGAGTCTTAAAATGGTCGTCCCCAGGGCTGGTGGGGCTCTTGGACAATCGTATAAGGGCGAAGACGAGCGGCGTGCGCGAACAGGCGGCGCTGAGTGAGGAGGGGAGGGGGAGTAAGCGCGCGGCTGCAGCAGGAGTCGATCCGGTAACCTCCCTACTGAAACGTGAAGAGAAAACGCGAAGACGGCTCGGCACCTCCCGCGTGCAAACTTGGTTCTCGTGCATTAGAGCAGCTGCTACATGTGCTGCATGGAGTCGACTCTCGACGACGATGGCGCGAGGCAGTGGGTCGGAGCAGAGAGTATCGAGGTGTATCAGGGCATATTAGGGCCGAACTGCTTAACCACGCTCTGTGAAGTCACGGAGGTTAAGTAATTCGAGACACTGTGGGTTACTGGATGGATGACCGTCTGGAAAGCCGGGGGATCTAACGCGCCGAATCCTTGGCCGAAGGGATAAAAGGCAATGGCTGACTACGATTCACTAGCTTAACGAAGGATTACTCCACGCTCGATGCCAGTACGAATGGATAGAGAACGTTATGAAAAACGTAACGGAAAAACTCTTAATTGAAAGTGTGGATTAAACAGCTGTCGCCCGTCGAGACTTTTGAAGTATTTGCCAACTTTTTACAAAAAATTGTGAAAAATATAAAATACGGCGGGAATTAATAATTTTTTTTTATGATGAGTGAAACAGTAACTGCATAAAGCGTGGCTATCAACGCGTGATTTTCCACCAGGCTTCCCTCCTGGTGTCCGGACATCCCACGCCTGCGGCCCACTCGCCTCTCAAAAACGTTAACAACCGTACGTTTCGGCAAGAAGGTGCAAAAGTAGAGTGCCTCGCAACTAGTTTGTGAAAGTTAAAAGGCCCTAGGTCGGCGTTCCAATACGACACGGAGAGAGGATCCTCGCGTAGCGGTCCACGCTTGATGTGGAACGTTGAAAAGACGTGGAACAAGTACATATAGACATCGTCGGGGTCCATGGAAAGTCACACACCTCAAATTTTGGCGCTTTGCTGGAGAAGGTTAAATTTAATACGACACAAGTTTTGTTATTGGTTGTTTCTTATGATAATTTATATTTTTCATTCACGTTTTTTAAATTTTGACAACCATAATTAAATATTATCAATATTTCTTCATTTCCTTTATTTCATAATTTTGTTCAAATGAAAAATCTTTTTAATTCATAAAATAGAAAAATTTACTACAACGTTTCGGAGACAGTTCCATCTCTCTCAACAGGAGCTACAATTGGAAATTATATTTACAATATTAGTTAATGGAATGAAGAATACAAAAAATTAATATTTACATATTAGTTAATGGATTGATGAACACAAAAATTAAAAAAACTGACACTATACCGAATTCAATATGAAAGCTCACGTGTTATTCTAAACATAAAAACCATGATTATGTGGAGAAAGACCACATACGAATATAAAAAGTATCTTTAGAATTAATTTGATGGATTGAACGGTTATATCTCCAGCAGAGCAGTTTATTTCGCACCTACAATTCGTGTTTTACTCTAAATACAGGTTGGCATGTGTGCTATCATTATGAAGTTCTTACTAGTTAAAACATACTGTTTTCTACATAAATGTCCACACTAATTTAAAAATGACAGACGCATATCTTCTCGCGGGCACTAACAATAGGTACTTCCTACAAATGAAATTCTTGTGATGTAAGAATTCCGTAAAATATTCTGATAAGAATGCTCTTTCGTCTATAGTCATTAACTGTCTTTCTTTCGAAATTGAGAGATTTTTTCTCAAGCAGTATTCCTTTAGAACTCACCTTCTTTACATTTCAGAACGCGAATACATAAGCTCTTTTTCGTCTTGGATGTTCTCCTGAAACTGAGAACAAACTCTCATTGTATTTTCTTGGCATCGTTTTTTTTTATTTGTTAGATTACTTCTTTTAGAAGGAATTGAAATTTCTCTGAAATATGCACAGAGAGCTGCAGACTTTCTGTTGTTATTAACTTGCGGTGCTTCAATAGAGACACAGACGTTTTGCCGTCCACCAAGTTTTCGCTGTCAAGGACAAAAAAATTGATTCCGAGATTAATTTGATGGAGGAAATAATTTACTCCATATAAAAACTATATTTATCCACTGTTACGACATCAGGGTACTCAATACGCGTTGTCTCTCGAAATCCCAGATTTTAGCCGCATCATTACAATGCTTTTTCTTTACTGCACAAGTATTTAGTAGACAAGTATTGCACAAGTATTTAGTAAAACCTATAATCGTACCAGCATATCTTACAGGAAACCATTGCGTAGGAAAACTATCACTATTGCTTCGTGAAATATTATTGAAATATAATTCTAGAGGTTGTTTTTCTTACACTTTAAAAAGCAACACTATTTCTTTTTAATTAGTCAATCAATAATTGGAAATCTATATCTAAGTTTGTGTGTTCTCTGTTCATTTTACAGCATTAATCCATGTTCTACATTTCCTCTTAAGAATCCCCCGGACTCTTGTTACCTAATGAAACTTGAGTTATACTGACTTTTTGTGTCAGGGTTGTTTGCAGTAGTTCATGCACTGGCCACCCTGCAATTGGTTTTAGCACGTACGAGAGGTGGGAAGCTCCTTTCGCGCTGAGTAGTTCAAGTGGTGACGCACACCGAGCAATCTACGGGATGACATTTCGGAGTCTTACGACGCTTAGTCCAAATAGCCTGCAGACACATTAAGCAGACGATCACTCGGTCGTTTTATTACCCTCACAAGCGCACGCATCGTTAATAGGATGAGGTCAACTTGGAATTAACTTGTCATGCTTTTAAGTGATATTTTAGCAGTAGTCAGGTTTACAAACTCACAAAATACATTTTCTACGCATAGCAAATATAAAATTGAGAAACGCACGCACGATAATTTGCACAATGAAATAGCCTTTGTGGAAGGTTGTTTCTTTAATATGCAATATAGGAGCAACAGATAAAATAACATTTGAGTCGATCCAAAACTACGTGACACTTTTTCCAATACTGACGTTTTAATAAATCAGTCTTCCAGTACACATCGTTTGGTGCACAAATACCACATGTGTAGTACTCGGAAGCACGCTAACCCGTGCATTTTATATGACATTTAGTGCAGATATCACACAAATTCCAAGCTTACGGTTATTTTGCAATTAGCACGGCACATTTTGTTACTCAGCAAAGAAATATTGAGTTATTAAAATGTAGTGTTTGATGTTGAAGACCAGGAACAATGTTTGGTTCGGAACTCTCAGACGTTAAACCAACAACCAAGAAAAAACGTAGTGACCGATTAAGAATTATACAAATTTAACTCTACTAATAAAAACTATTAATCAAGGTTACAGAGACTACGGTGCATACATTCTTACAATTACTAATAACATGAACATTGACACAACAAATAATATACGCATGTGCAAAGCATTCAGTAAAGCTAACATAAAATTATTTACGGAATATTTGCTGAAGAAATCATGGGACACAGTTTATAACATTGTTGACACAAATACAAAATTTATTTTCCTCAAAGTTTTCATTTAATGCGCGCTTTCTTCTTCAAAAGGAAAATGAAACATTTCATGGAAAAGTAATACCTGAACCACACAAAGAATTAGAACATCCAGTAAAAACAAACGTACGCTTTACATATTTTCTAAACATCATAACGTATCACTCTGTTTCCAGGTCTACTTCAGACTACAAAACAATTTTAGGGAAAATAATAGTTCAGGCACAAATAATGAAAAATAATCAGTATATATTGAACGCTAGTAACAAAACTAGAGAAATATGGAATATTGTAAAAAATACGAGCCCATCATGTCGATTCTTTGTAGAAAATATGGTTTTAAATGTTAATGAAAGAGAAGCAAGTAATCCGGAAAAGTTGCAAATCTCTTCAAAAGTTGCAAAACTTTCCAGGAATTGCGGTTGATCCCACAAAGGGACTAAAACCACAAAATTCAACATCATATGCATCGCAAAAAATGTGCGACACGACGCTTATTCCCGAAACTTCTTCCAACGAAATCCTGGAAACAGTCGAAAAACTAAAAAATAAATATTCATCTGCTTTAGACGAATTCCCCGATGCACAGTAATATGTACAGATATTTTCAAAACAGAACAAGTTAAGCAACATTTTAACAAAAATAAAATTTAAAATTACCGGCCAATTTCTCTTCGGTTACTTTTCTCAAAAATATTTGACACTTTTCTATACGCAAAAGGAAACTTTTCTCAGGAAAAACGTTGCGTTTTCAGACTTTCAACACGGTTTTTAGAAAATAAAAATCTACGGAAATGGCCATTTTTTTCTTTTCTTGAATATGTTTCATCACTGGACCGAATTGTACCACTCATTAAAATATTTTAGATTGACCATAACATCTTGCTATCAAAATAACCTTCATATGGAATTCGTAGTGTTGCTCTACATTGAATTACCTCATAACTTTAAACATCGATCTCAAAGAGTAAAAATGCCGTACTGGCACGAAAGGATATTATTTACTTCTCTTTTCAATTCTTCACCAATTGAACATGAGTTCCCGCAAGGTTATAAAGGTCCTACCCTCTTTCTGTTACACGGAAACGATACACCCTACTTTATTAAAAATGGAAGAACACTTTTGTTTGCAGATGTAAGATGAACGTTTACCGACGTTGTCAGAGATATGTCCCGCCATCAATGTCATCCTCTACGCGACTTATCTATAGATTTCCATCTCTGGGTACCATGGTGTAAATCCCTGACAATCAACGTGACATCACTAATTGATTAGTGATTCCGGACGAGTCAACTTGCTAAGGTTATTAGTCCCGTAAGTGTACAGCGTGTTTTTATCGCGGGAGGTGGTGGTGATCTTCCCCCACTAGATGACCAGATCCGGCACCGATCTACCCATCAGCTCGCGGCGTTTTCCTCAACCAGGTATCTCCCGCTAGCGGTGCGCCATCTCAGCAGTGACAGTCCCTACGCTCCCGGCTGGTATCCCAGCATGTGTGGCAGCAGTGCATGATAGCGTAAGGGGGTGTAAGTTATGAGGATAGGAGAAGGAAGAGGAAGGAAAGACGCCGCGTGGTCCGTGGTTCTTTGCTTAGGGTACTGCTTCGGTATTCACCTGATGTTGATCGCAGAACACACCGAGAAACCGCAAGACTACCAATCAGAGCAGCCGGCCGCCAGAATTCTCCTCCAGACAGCGACTGCATTCGACCTAGCTCTGTGGCTAGTATTGGAAATAATGCCACCTGCCTCCCTAGGACCCCTTGGCCAGAGGCACTGCAGTGACATCAATTGATACCCTGAGCGATCTGGGCCCGTAACTGGATTCGACGTCCGTCCTATCCAATCAGAATTTGTTCTGGACAAAGCGGGTCATCTTTGTTCTGCCTCTACAAAGGCGTAACTAATTTGTAGTTTTTACATGACAATATAAATGGAATAAGTTTTCTTCAGGTGCATTTCTCTCTTTTCAGATTATATCCATTGAAGTTTTAGAGAGTAAAATTATATTTCTTAGTTGGTATTAGGAGTCCTCTACCTGGTCAGCTGCCACAAGCTTCATTCATTAAATTTCCTTTTTCTCTTATTTCAATATTTTCGATTGATTTTAACATCTTATATTACTGTGTAATTCATTTTATATTGTAAATTTTAATTTAATTTAAATTATTTCGTAAGTTCACATAATTGATTCAGTATTTACCAAACTTTAAATTATATCTACGAGTAGCAGATGTGGGTAGTGATGCAGCGAACACAATTTTCGCTCCTTATGTTTATCAAGTAGTTCACGGCTCTGAAACGTGCGTTTCCATGCACGTCATGTCAAAAATATGACAATTAACATTGTCCATTCCAACCAAATATAAGAACCTCGCTTTGATTCTCTGCAATTCTAATGAAACACAAATTTTTGCATTATCGTATCCCACTAGTCTAAAACATTGCGCCAACCACGCAGTAAACTCACTTTCCAAACTATCGCCTCGAGATTAATTTTCGCATGAGAAGAATCGCAACAGAAACGCCTCCACGAGGGGAAGATCCACCTCGAAAGCTGGCTCGTCGCGAGCACTTCCCAAGATGGCGCTTCCTCTAATCCCACCACAACGACGCAACGCCTCCAGCCTTCTTTTTCTTCTTTTTTTAGTGGCGCCGACAACGCCACGAGACACGGCGGGCGACGGGGAGCGGAAGCGCGAGCGTGAGGGAAGGGGTACGGGGGAACGCGCCGGAGACGGTCAGAAGAAAAAGAAGGGGTGGAGTAGCGATGCTACGTGAGAGGTAGCAAACAGAGACATAGGGAAAATTGGAGGGCGAGAGAGGATGGAGAAAGAGGCGAAAAGAGAAAAAATGATGTGATAAAAGAGAAGAGAGAGGGAAAAATGACAAAAGAGTAAGGGACAAAAGGGAGGGGAAGAGAAAGAGGATAAAAAGAGAGGGAGCAAAACATTTAGGGAAAAGAAAGGAAGGGAGCAGCTAATTTTGAGCTAATAATTAAAGATGTCATTGCCAACAATATTATTTTTTTATTTTAAAAATTATTAATTATTTTAAAAATGCCAAAGATATCTTACCACAACACCTAAAATATTGAGCTAACTTACTCAGATAAATTCAGGGACCATGAAAAGGCAGAGATTGACAAGGCGAAGAGAGAAGTTTACACAATGACAGCGCCAGTCATGAAAGAGGCGACCAGAAAAAAAACCGGTGGTGATAGAAACCAGTGCGATAACAAAAAAGAAACAGAAGAACAGTAAGTAGACGAGACATGAGAGATGGCGTGGGAGGAGAGAGCTACATTGGGGTGCTGCGCGGAAGAAAGACGCGACGGATCTTAGCACGGAGTCGGAGGCAGGGGTGCAGGCGGAAGCTGTGAGCGGGAAGGGAGAGAGGGAGAAAAAAGAGAGAGAGTGAGAGAGAGAGAGAGTAGGAGAGACACGGCACGGGTGGCAGCGTCGTTCCCCAGCGCCGGAGACGTACGCACACATCGCACACAATCATTCTAAAGTGCAGCTAATTTAAACAGGCGCGTTCTGCGCGGGCGGGCGCGGGCACGGGGCACGGGCACGGGGCGCGGGGCGGCGGCGGAGGGGGCAAAAACCGCTGCGCCAGCTGCGTGCGCTGCACGGGCGGAATCTTGTACCAGGGCATGCCCGCAAAGCCAAACTCATTTGTTCGCTCGCCCGGAGCGTCGCAGCCGGTGCCAAAGTTCCGCGGCGGCGTTTGGGAGGAAGTGCGGGGTAGGGGCGGGCTGCGCGGAAGGAAGGGGCACGTGGAGTGAGACGCGGCGCGCCGCCGGCAGGTGCGGGCGCCGAGCGGGGCGGGGAAAAGCGGTGTCAGAGGCTAGAGACGGGGCAAGAATAGAGAGGAGGCAGATCGGAAGTGGACGTGGCGGCACAGGACAACGGTTGCGTGCGAGAGAGGAGACGAACTTCGAGGAAGTGCTGGGTTGGGCGGATGGGACGGCGAAGCGGGGGACGGGGCAAGGAGGAGCAGAGGGGTGCGAGAAAGGAGAGTGTGTTACGGGGAGGTTGGAGAGATGAGAAGAGGGAGAAGGAAGGCGGAAGTCTGGTGGGGTGAATGGAGCGGGGCAGAGCGGAGTGGAGTACCGTTGGGCCCGAGGGAAGTTGGGATCGGGATGATCTGGTGAGGTCAGGGAGGGGCGGGGTGGAGCCGGAGGGTAGGGCGGTGGAGAAATTTGACGCGGAAAGGGAACAGGGGGCAAGGACAGAGGTGGGACGGGGAACGGGAAGAGAGCGGCGCTGTGTGGCGACGGGACGGGCCAGCAAGCGAAGCAGAGCGGCAGCGGAGTAAGGCGGCACAAAGCGGAGTGTAACGTTGCGGGCGGAACGGAGGGCAAGTGCCGGGCAGAAGTAGGGCGAAATGTAGGGACGCGTGCAGGCGCTGGCGCGGGCCGTGGGGGGGGGAGAAGGGGCGTGCGGAGCTGACCTGGGCGCGGCGGGGCAGTGTGAGCTTCTGCTGGGCTGGGCGGACAGAGCGATGCTCGCCGGCCCCAGCGACCCGCCCGGGCGTTCCGCCGTGGCCCTCCCGGTAGCGGCGTTGTGCGCGTCGGTGCGGGCGGCGTGTTCCGGCGCGGCGGTTGCCGGCTGGCGCGGCCGCTCCCGCGGCAGCGCTTTTCCGTCGCACCGGTAGGGGCTCCGGTCTGCGGCTTCCCGCGCGCCCATCCTGCTGATCTGCGCGCCGCTTTAGTGTTGCTTTTAGCTTTCATCTTCCCCCGGGAGCGCGCCGCCCTGCCGGCCGGCGTGCCGCGCCGCTCGCGGGGCGCCCGCCCTCGTGCCGTATGCTCTTTCCAACGCCGTGGCATGCTTTTTTTAAGTCCTCGAAAAGCGGTTTCGATTCTGTGATGCACATTCAGCCGCCTGGGGAGGAGACTCATAACCGCGCGCTCGCCTTTTGGGTCTGGATACTGTCTTTTTAATTTCGAATTTATGGCATGACAGAATAATGAGATGTGGTGCTCGTCTGGCTCTTTGCGGCATCTGCGCTGTCTTTCATTTCATCTACCAGTCACCTTCCAGAACTTTTCCATTCGTTGTAATAAAGCTGGGATAATAAAACAATCACGGGCAAGATGCGGTACGCAGTCATCGGATTGCATTTGTTTTCATCTCGGACGCACACAATGATAGATATATTGTGACTTGTTCTATCACTTCATGACTATCTCCGTAAATTAGTGTGAGTGGATAACATGTGCGACGTTATTAGCTGATCGACTACAATTATCAGGGTCATGTTCTAGATGAAAACTGTCTCCCTACAATAAACCGGACCTTGCATCAGTGGTCTCATGAACGACATTTTTGTTGTTTTGTTATTTAAGGTCGCATCAACTTCAAGGTCTTTAGCGACAACTATTGCATGTAACAGTATGGTAACTAAGAGGATGACATGTTATTGTGATGATGATGATAGGTGTGTGAAAGGACGAACAAAATACAACCATGCCCGTGGCGGGACTCGAACCCACGACCCTTCAGACCCAGATCGCTACGACACTACTGCCTTAGCGATCTCGGCCACCGAATGGACATTGGTTCCGCAAAGGGTCCTATTAGACAATGACGTGCTTACTGAGTCACGAATCACGTTGGCGTGAAGGTTGGGGAAGCTGATCAAGTCACCAGATGTCTGCAATTGGAGCTTCGTCTCCGCCGGGGTGGCGACGCCTATAGTCATCAGAAAGTGTGAAGGGACGAAAATGGGAATCCCTTCCATCGATTTATCATTTCTCTTCCTCAATGTTGATTAACATGGAACTCTATAATCACACTTTTGCTCTCCTTGCTATGCCCCCTAACTAATGGTGTGTTAAAGCACTTTTCTTCATTACAACTTAAGAATAAATCTATTTGGACTCTTTTAACAACTTAATCGAAAATATATTTCTCTTTAATTACTTACGCATTCATATGGTTTCCTTTGTAATGTTTAGTTTTTAGCTCTATTTTGTCTTATTCAGTAGGATTGGTGGATAGAGCTTCTGTTTTACGAAGAAATTCACCTCCCTCTTTTACCATTAGACAGTTAATTAATGAATTGTTAGTTGAAGATCAATAACCACCACTGTATAAACATATTTACTCTAATACATTTTAGTAAAACACTTTTATCACGTTTCATTCTCATGACTCACCACACCACAGGTCCTCTTACAGAACATCAACAACTCACTTTCACCTTATCCAGGTCCGTCTCATTTTTTTTATTCTCTGCCCAGTACTGAAATCTATTGAACTCGTATTTTATTCAACACAGTGCAATGCGGATTGACGTAATCTGCTTAATTTTCGACGTTGTCTGCGTTCTTTATATGTTTTTTTTGCTAGTGGTATTGTGCATTATTCCACTGGCGGGGCTGGATTAATACTTTTTGCGTACAACCTAACTATGGTAGTTCACGATTAACAATGAATACTGAACATACGTGTTTAAAACTGCATCAAAGCCTCTTTAACGTGCAATCAGAGCGACCAAGACAATTGGTGCAGGTGTTATAAAAATCAGTGTTTTCAGATTACTATACAACAATAGCCTGGAGCATAAAAAACGCTGCTGAAGAAAACTACTCGAAATGCTTTTCCAAAATGTAGCACGTACAGTGATTAAAGATAAAAAATGAAATGCTATCGTATAAAACTGCAATAAATTAAATATTTTAATAAAACATCTTAA
This sequence comes from Gryllus bimaculatus, assembly GCA_017312745.1. Lineage (NCBI taxonomy): Eukaryota > Metazoa > Arthropoda > Insecta > Orthoptera > Gryllidae > Gryllus > Gryllus bimaculatus. The sequence goes on along the minus strand of BOPP01000073.1, from coordinate 3,479,947 downwards.
ACAACTGTGTATTATATACACTCACATACAAGGGTTTTTTACATACTTACAATATAAAAACGTTTTTGTTCCACAACGCAGCCAGTGAATAGCAAATAATTAAAGGCGAGCGGCCTGTGTCTTGGAACCTTACTGTCGCACGACGTCAGCTATCGGACGCAGTAGCGCACTGTGTGAGACTTCAGTTAGTACGTGCAGTGTAAGAATCGGCGGGATAACAAAATTAAATATTTGCATTTTTCAGTCAAAATCTAAAGTGTTCGATTGTTTTGGATTTTTCGCAAATTTCTGGGTATATAACAAAAACTGAGACACCTCTTACACGGCCGACGTGTGCAGAGGTTTCTGCCCGCATTGGAAATTAGTATTATCGATATTCATATTTTTCCTTGACGGGACCCAAATTTTGTTAGTATTACGTCAAAATTCTTGTAACGCAAGTACGCCCTAATGACGGTTTACTGTAGCATGAAAATAAACCTACAATCTGCAATTAAAGATAAATATAAAACATGTTTATACCTATTTAAGAACTAATATAAAGTTTTCTTTTAAAATTTACAAGGGCATCCTCTACTCAGCGTTGGACAAAGCACATACACTTCATCTGTATTATTATTAGTCCAGCCCTGTCCATAATCCAAATTCTGGTAGGTAGCGAAGAAGATTTCATTATCTTGAGAATGTTTTAAGTGATTATATTTGTTTCCTTACTCTATCTTACAAAAGAAATGTCTAGAATAAAATAAATACAAGCAGAGACGCGAGCTCATGATCTATGTCTCTTCTAATCGCCTTATTCACTCTACTATCAATTCTCTTCTTTATTCTCCTGTCAATTCTGTCTTTCACTCTACTGCTAATTGTCCTTCGTTGTTCCAGTAAGGGTAAATGCTAGATTGGCTGCGTTGTATGCTGTACTGATTGTACAATTATTGCAGATTGTGTAGCTAGCACACAATACACCTGATATTGGATAACTGTGCATACACATTGATTTGTGTTCATTAGAATATATTATATTAACAGAACTGTAGCAACATAGATAAATAAAGTAGCAACTGTAGTAAAACATATTTTGAACCTCCGAGTAAACGATTCGGCATGACTTTAATCTACAACTTTCATTATCCTATCTTACGATGAAACGATCGAGTTTTTAATATTTCCCAACTATATAGTGTATATGATTCCAAAGAAATTACATGCCAAACCTGTATGTGGCCACTCCTGTAACATTGACAATAAATGTTAAATTCATTCACTTCATCTCCTTTCCTCAATGTAATAGTAGGTTTTATGGGCTCAGGAAGGGTGTTTCCAATCACTATGTTCGGCTATTGATACCCACTATCATCGTGTTTCACTTTTCCCCCGCTCCCGACCTTCTTGAGAAGCGTACCATTGCCTACGTCTCCTCTACAAGCTCGACCCGACACGTCGTCTGGTCTAGTTATGCACAAAACATTGAATAGAGGCATCAATGGCAATAAGGGCGATTCCCTCAAATCCTGTGCACTGCATTCCGGTTACAAGTCTAGCCCTGCAGCAGCTGCTACCTTCCTCCGGGCATTACGCACGGAACACGCTTTACATAAGGCGATTGAAACAAAACGCTCGCTTTATATTAAGCGGTTGATAAGTTTTATTTATACCCGTCTAAAAATTATTTGCGAATTACATTAGATGCATTACGTAAAATTATCGCTTCAACTATGTGAATTTTCTTCATCTACATTACACACGTGATACCTCACGTTGTTCACGTGTTTTCCACGAAGCTCTCTTAACTAAGAAACGCAAATTAAGGGATCAATGGTACATTCCATTGAGATTTATTTAGTTAAGAAACAGTATAGAACTGTATGTGACGTATGGGGAAGAAGGCAATCTGCGCACGTTTTTTGAGTTCCAGAATCCCTTCCCATCATTTTAACTATAAATAGTTGAAAAATGAATAAAAGTTAAAAACAAATTTAAAATAATAATAATTATATTTTTTTAAAGCGCGACAGTGGCGACATTTGAAAATCTACACATTTGCGTTCCCGAGTTATAGAAAAACGTATTTGCAACGGTAAACGAACTGCAGATTTTATTTTCTGCATTAGTAACAAAATAGTAACTCGCCCTTACCTCTACTCCTACAACTACAAGCAAAAGGACATTTAAACAAAACGTGCGCATAGTGAAGCTACATTTATGTCCAGAAGCAAAACAAGGGGCATCTCAGCATTTGCTCAATGTATCAGGGAAACTGGACAAAAACCTGATCGAGATGGAGGTCATTGATCCGGAAGCTGAAGTACATTATTTCTTACAAGCATATAAAGTCTTTTAAAACAATTATACAATACATACAATACAAACGTAAACTAATTCATTAATAATCAGTATAGCCTCTAATTGTATAGAAAACGTTTTGCAGCGGAAAAGATTTTACTTTTAATTTAAATATGTATACCGACCTCAAATGTTAAATGTTATCTGGCAATGCGTTGTAAAGTAACGTACATGTATTGTATGAGGATTTCTGGTAGTAAGTTGTTGATACTGACACATGATGAACGTGATTTCTACGACGTCTTGTAATCATAAATATCAGTATTGCATGAAAATATGTTCCCACCGTTAAGTAAGTCAGTTTTGACAAAAATTACAGATTCGTAAATAAATAGGCAAGGCAATGGTAAGATTCCGAGCTCAATGAAGAGAGGCTTGCAGGAAGCCCGCAGATGGCATTTTTTTATTATTCTAATAATATTATTTTGCAATGTAAAAGTTTGGGTACTACATGATGAGCTATCTCTGAATAGTGTGCCATATCTCAGGCGGGAATGCACATTTGAAAAGTAGTTGCAACGAGCTGCATGAAGGCTGACGGAATTTGAAAGAATTCTGAATGCGTAACCAAATGAACTTCGTTTAAAATCAATATTTAACTTTTAAACTCTGAAAGTTAAAGGTCTTTGACCACCGGTGAATACGTTGAGAAGAGTTTTTTGAAAAAGAGATAAATATAGTCCTGGATTTTCCTAATAATTTTCATCCATTGTTTAAAATCAGGTAAATTAAATTCGTTCTCGTAGAATAATGGACGCATGTGTACTAACGATCATAATGTAATTCACATAACGAATTTTATAACATCAAATCGGCTTGTTTTATTATTCAGCCAACAATAATATAAAATTACTGATAAACGTTAGTGATTTGAATATATTAGTTCAAATAGTACTTCAAAATTCCACTACATTCGAGTAACTTCGAATATGTACTCACAAGAAACAAGTTAAATTACCAAAGGCACTAGGGAATAGAAATTGTTCCGGAAAAATCAATTAAAACGCATAACAGACAAAGGAAATTCTATAATTTGATAAATATTATATAATGTGAAAAAAGAAATATCTGAAAACATTGGAAAATTGTGACTCCTCATTATTCCGATCCGCACAATTTTGAATTTGTATTTAGACATTATGTGTCTCGTAAAGGGCAATTGGCCTCAGCGCCGGTAGATGCCCAGGTTCCTATTCGGCCACTCAACCAGAAAGTCACGATGTCTCAAATAACCTTCGTGACTTCACGTAGTTAACGAATTCGGCACAGAGACGCCGGTTTCGCGGTCGTAGCCTGTCAGTCGAACCTTCCCAGCATTCGCCTGGATGACCGAGGGAAACCACGAAAACCCCCCGGGATTGAACACAGACCTCCTGAATGCGAAGGCGGGGCGCTTTGTCCAGTATCCGCACAACACTGGCGTCCAAATTTTCGTCATCCTCGCCACCTCCTACCTTCAAGCTTTTCTCCCTTTTCTCTTTCTCTTCCTCCTCGTCCGCGTCGCCGTTGCCGTTGCCAGTTGGCCGCTTCGCTTGGCGAAATAAAGCCGCATTAAGAGCGGGGCAGGGAGCGGGGAGGCGGCCGGACAAACGAACAGGTTTATGCTCACGTAGGCTCGCATTGTTGCCGCGGCGAAGGAATTCTAATGCGGCCATCGAGCGCTCGTCGGCCGCG
>BOPP01000073.1:3462289-3475629 GCA_017312745.1 Gryllus bimaculatus | reverse complement strand
GGCCGGGCGGGGCGAGGAGGGACGAGTGGAGGCGGAGAAAGAAGCAGAAGATGATAGCGTGAATTGCACGAAAAGAGAATGAGGAGAGCGAAGGCGACTCCGTATCATACTTCATGGAGGGGCGATCTCAGCACCAGTATCATGCTTTCCTACTATTCGCAATTTTAATTAATAGGCTACTCCATTATTTCCAACTTCCGGACATAAATAATCATTGACTATCTTTTAAACTGTCAAAAGTCCTACAATTAGCAGTATCAATATTTCTGATTGCCACACTCCCTTATGTTTTTAACCTCGCTGAATAAGAAGTTTTTTTTTGATATGAGATAAATAAACTAGAAGATATTCCTATTAATTTTCTACCATTGAGTATGCTCCGGAAAGTTAAATTTTTCTGGTTGATGGTGCGGGAGGACCAGTCGGTGATAGCGAGGAGTGAAGGTTAGAAGAGGGCAAGAAGAGGAGGGGAATGACAGAGTGAGCGTATATGGGGGGGGGCGAGTGCCCAAAGCGCTAGGGGGCGTGTGGTCTAAAGTGGGAAGTGGTAGGTGCTGGACTGGCGAACAAGATGTTGCGTACATAACGCGGGCGAACACAGGACAAATGAGCGTTGTTACACTTGGTCCCCTGACGGCTGTTTGTGTGATATATACCAGTATGAAGTTCTAAAACAGTCACGTCAATCCGCGCCAACACACACTACACAGCGCTTCTTAAAATCCACGGGCACGGGCAATTATTTCCCCTTCCCCTTCCAAAACGCGGTGTACGAGTACATGCGCAAGCTGAAGCGGCGCGAGGCGGTGAATTGTGGCCTCATACGAAAATATGTTTGCTAGATTTTCTATCAAACTATCCGAAATTTTAATGATGTGAATATTCTTCACAATTTCATATTTAATTCCTTTTTAAATTTGTACTGTATAAACATATTTGCCAATGAGCAGGATTATATTTGAATCGCTAATTCTTTCCTTTTTTCGCTTTGTTTTGTGTTTATAAATCTTTCAGTTACTTATTGTATTCAGGAAAAAGGACGCACAGCGAATTTAACAGAAAGAATCTTCGTTTGTTAAACCTCCTAACCTGAATGTAGAAAGTCAATGCTATTATATCACTCTCTAGTAAACACTATTACATCCAAATACTTTTGAGTCGAAATGTTCAATTTGACTTTTAATGTCAGTTTGAAATTTGGCTGATGTATTAGATTAAATGGATAATTTCTTTGCTTTATAGAGATAATGAGAATTAATATAGCTAAATTTGCATCAATAACGGACAACTAAATTCACCCAATGACTGTGATGGGCCAGGTATCCAGTAGTGTACCACCAGCCGGATTGGTGTGTACAACTCTTACTTTTAAACCTCACCCCAATTTCCCTGGATGCAGTGCGCTCGAGCTATAGAAAGCGTGTTACCTTGCCCGCGACCTTGACATGTCTATTCTAAAATATAGGAGAAATTATTTAGTTTCCAGCGCGCCAAGTACTCGGTTGTTAGCACCGTAAGTGTAGTTCATGTTATAACCAGGGATGTGGCGGTGATATTCCCCCGCTGGATGATTAAATTCGGTGCCAACCTACACGCCAGCGTGCGTGACTTTCTCCCTCCAAATATCGCTCAACGCGAGGCAACGCTCCAGGTAGTACATGTTTTAAGTTCCCAATAGGTGTGGTAGAGTAGTGCAAGGAAGTGTGTGTAAGGATACAGAAAGGGGCAGAGATAAAAGTAAGAAATAAAGGCGCACTGTCTGTGGCCCCTTTTTGTAAGTAATTCTCTGTCTTGCATTGATTGGAGAAACTAAGAAAAATTACCGATCAGAGTAACCGGCTTCTAGAATTCTTCCCCATACAGTGGTAGAATTCTACTTAGCTTGGTAGTTAGTATCGAAAATCACAGGATCTGATGGTCAACGACGCTGTATATGTAATGGATGTTCTCACAATGAAAGCTTTGGAATACTTCCTTTTTTAAGATAACATTTTTACTCCTACTTATTAAAATATCTTTTCTTCCGCACCGAGTTTGGAACATTTTTTTTGCTCTTCAACGTTTGTACGCTTTAGAGGGGTACAGTTATCATCAAGAGGAAGACTTCACTTGGAATGTGAAACATAAGCGCTGAGGAAGGTAGTAAGCGTGCAAAAGGGGAGATATCAGACATAAGTACGTAAAGCATCCAGATGTAGAAGGAATAGGGGTCGATTGAAAAGGAGAAACCAACGAAAATAAAGTTGATTCTCCAATGTCCTTAAAAGCGAAAACAGGCATTTTAATAACAATATTAGAGAATGAAAAATGAAACATTTTAATTCATCCCACGATTCCGGAATATGCTCTGAATGATAAATATGTGAATAATATTGTTTCATCACTTTAGTGGTCAGAAATTTCGCCATCACAAATTGTGGTAAAAATTTGAATGGCATTTCTGTCGATTAATAATATAGAAGCTTTTATTACAGCAGAAAGACCTTTTTTTCATGGCTAGATTCTTTCTCTCCAAAAGAATTATTGTTTAAACAAAATATTGTTTAAACAATTTTTTATTAAAACAATTATTTTAAATTAAATCTGTATTGGTTCTTCTTTGACTTTTAAATATTGAGCTACCATTAGGTGTATCCAATTGGGATAAAGGCTGTCAGGTATTTTGTTCAAATATGTGTTCCTATCCTGCCTTTATAGATTCCTTAAGTATCGTACCGTATTTACGAAATTTACCACGCAATGATACATAGCGTAACCGGAAATACATTAATGTTTCAAATGGATACACAATTCGTTATAGATTTACCGCGTAGTAAAAAACGTTGACATCCAGGTTTTCCTCATGAAATGTAGGAGAATCTTCCCTTTACAACTCCACATTTCTTCACGACTACTCCATAACAAATTGGTTGGCGAGTGAAAGAGCATTTGACACTCTGCGCCGGCCACCTGATACCACGCGATTCTCGCGCTATGTGTGTGTGTCGCATTGGTGATCGAAGAGCATCAACTGTCACAGATTCAAAATGCGTGGCGACACCACATTGAATCACACAAGGAAGTTGCGGAGCAGCAGCAGATAGTAGCGGAATGAGCACAGGTGACCATCAAAATTTTTGCGCAATCGAAGGTTTTGTTTCCACGAGATCGATAGTAGCGAAGAGGGGCGAAGAGGGGCGATAAATTTGCTCAATTTTTACGTATCGAGAATTAAATTATGATATTAAAGAGAAATTTGTAGACGACAAAACGGTTTCGCGGTAGGCTTTCTCAAGCTTATGTCTTTTTCTCTGCCTCTTATTTCACCATTGTTCCATAACTTAAATCATATCGTCACCATCCATCCAAAACATTCACTTCAAATATAACAGAAAACACTAGTGACTTAGTATCACAATAAATATACAGTGCCTCCAGTTCACCTCTCTGTTCGTCTGCGTATTTCACAGCAAATATCTCCCAACACATTTCATCAGACAGTATTGATTCTTCGTCGCCCAACACATTTTTTCGCGGTATCTATGCGATTCTTTTTCCGCGCGCGAAAACGGAGGAGGGCGGCTGCAAAGGACGCGCGGCCGCGACAGCGCGCCGGTGAGCCAACAGCCCTCGACGCGTTCGCAAAGCGAGGGGGAGCCGCTGCCCATTTCGTCAAATGCCTCGCTTTACCTTTCTCGGCTCTTTTGTCTGGATCTGTCACGCAGCCCTCTCGCGCTATTTGGAAAGCCACTCAAACCCTCTCAGCGCGCTACCACACGCTGTGTCGCGCTAATGTCTCAAACATTTCTGCCTCTCCGGCGTTATAAAGACTCCCGTTGCGAATTCTTTCAGAGCGAGCGGCTCGCCTCTGCTTTTTTTCTCGGTTAGCGTGTGCAGTGAGTTATGAAAATGCATTTGAACGCTCCGCAAACATTGCTAATGTGAGCTGTCAGGATTTTTGCCTTAAGTTGGTGTGTCGGTCAAAAGCTGAAGTTTGGACAATGCGAGATTTAAGCGCATGCGTTTTTTTATTTTGCTCGTGTGACGTATATCGTTGTTAGAGAATTTCTACTAAAAGTTAATTCGCAAAGTGACCAGCACAAGTTCCATGTAATAGACGAATTTTGTTGCCACAATATGATTGTGTATAATATTTTTTTAAAAATACGTTTACGATTTTTTAAATGATCGTAAAAAGGCATGCAGTTTGAAACTACACACATTAAAATTTTGTTAAAAATTTTATTTAAATGTTTTATTTACATGTCGTCTAAAATGGTAAAAAATGTGATATATGACAAGGATATGTATATGCTAACACGAAGCACGCTAGAAAGTAGTACGCTCGTACGAATACACGTCTTTCGGCCAATTCTTGGTAATATTTTGCCATCTCTTCAACAGAATTCAGATTTTAAAACTCCACAATTTTCATGTATGGAAAAACACTTCGAAGAGTGTATATTTGAAACCTATATTGCAATATAAGTAAAATTTTGAAACACATATTTCAACTTCGAATTTCAATGCTCCCAAGTTCTTAATTTTGTTGCTTAATCGCTTGATTATTTTTGGAAAAGTGATATAACACGTTCATGAAATGATACTACACATTCTTTTTAATAATACAGTCTGCTGACAGTCCCGAGACTGAATTTTCTGGTTTCCAGTTCAAACTCTTCGTAATCAATGCAACTCCACATCTTTATTTAAACTCTCCAATGACTACCAGAAAAAGAGATTTAATACTTCTCGCACGCCCCTGTAAAAATAAAACACTCGTAACATACGAAATTTACGAGTGAATTACTTTTCAGGTGAAATACGAAAGAAACGGGCGTGTAAAGCAAAAGACATCAGCGTTCCGGACGCGAATGACCATGTTTCAGAAGTCTCGACAAAGACCTAAAAGCATTCATGTACATTGCGCAGGACAAAAGGATACGGATTCGAAATTCAGTACCCGACAGAAGCATTCGTACCTGGAAACACAGGGGGGGGGGTTCTCGGCAGTTGGGTACTGCGTCGCACGGCGTGTGGAGCAGGCCGCCGCGAAGCGAAATCACGCTGGCCGGCCGACAGGCTCGCCGCGTCGCGTAGCGTCGCGTCGCGTGAATATTGCACGGCCGAAGGGACTACCCCGCACCGGCTCTCCCTGCGCTTGTCCGGGTGTGTGATGCCCAAATGGGAAGCGATCAACGGCGAAGCGATTGGAAAGGGGCCGATGAACGGCAACGAAAAGAACCGAAGGCGCGTCACGCATACGGGACAGGCAATGGGACACACTGTTCCGCCTTCACATCGGCAACGGTAAGTGGAGGCAGGTACTACTCCAGGATGGATGTTCGCTCACGCACTGTTGGTGGTACACGTTTCTTTGCTGATAAACGACAGCTTTCCTTAAAAGGCAGTCGTAAAGGTGTGAATACGCATTTTTTCTTACTACGATATTTTCTTACGATCTCCACTATTGGATGTTAGAGACCACACGTTGTGTTTTTTGATTTGTTGCTGTGGGTCCTTACTCGGCGATAAGTTGCCCTGTACTCTTCGTCTTTGCTCTTCTTTTTGCCGAGGAACATTCTAATTTCCCTACTAAAAAAAATTGGTAGGTACCTCACGTTTTGCAACATGTGTTCTAGGAATATGGTTTTCTTTTCGTTTCTGACTTCCCTCCTTGGTGTCTAATAGAAAGTCTACAAAAGTAATGGACTATGATGTTTTGTCTATAAAAACTTGCTATTCACGTGTTGTGTTACGGAGCAACTTATTATTCTTGATAAGTACAGGTTTGTTAAACGGTGTACATACTGTAGTATGTTATTGCAGTAAGTATAAAGTCTATTTTGTTAAAATATTTAATTTGTTACAGGGCTACACGAGAGTATTTAATTTGTCGTTCTAAAGCAATGTGCATGGTAATTTGTGGTGATTGTGTTGTTTCCTTCAAGCATTTTTGCTACTACAATCCACTCGTTTGTTACTAATTTTCAATGAGAGTAGAAATTAAAAGAAAATTATGCAGTCTCTGACCTTGTGAATGGTATGTATGATGCCGTTAAATACCGAGGAATTCGTGGAAATTTAAAACTAACGAAACAGTTTCAACTTTGACTGAAAAAAAACAATAATGATTGTTTTATTCCTATTCTAATACTCTATGCTACACTACTGACGTCGTTCGACACCAAGGCTGAAAGGAAGTTATTTTATCTTTCCCGTGTTGCTCTAAGGATCGGCATTTTTTGTATTCTTGAATGTAAAGAACTGAGAACTGTGTATTCGGCATAAATGGCATAAAGAAACAACGAACAAAGCGGCTACTACCATTACAAAATGTCAGGCAAAACTAAGACTGCTCGACCAATCTCGTTTGCCGAATGTATCGCTTCCTTCGTGTTCCTAATAGACCGTCACAATGCAGATAGAGCGCTCACCGAAAATTAAGGCGGCTCCACACAATTGGTATTCGAAGAGTAGCGAGCGACTTCTCATCCAATACCGAGCAGAGTAGGGTGGACGAACAGCTTGACATTTGCCGAGAGACGAACATTCGGCGCTCGTTAAACCCACCGCGTGACGGTCTTATGTACGTATCGACGAGTGCATACCTTTGCCGAGCCCATCAGCTGCTCGAGATTGGGCGAGCAGTAGTCCCGCTACTCTACGAATGCCGAATGTGTGGAGCCGTCTTCAGGGGCTTGGCAAATAGGGAGCAACCGATACCCACTATTGGGGATTATGCGAGCTGTCGCTCGCTACACGCTGAATGCCCCGGAGCGGAGAAAGACGGAAGCGAGGAGGGGAAAGTACGAGGGAGGGGAAGAGGCGGGGTGAAAAGAGAGGCCACTTGGGCAGGGGGCACGTGCCCCACGAAGATCGCGATAATTGCTTCCGTCGCCGCACGAAGCGCCCCAAACGCTCTCTCCCCCTCCCCCGCCGCGCGGAGCGCGCACAAAGAGGGAAAAGCAGCGGCGACCGAGAGGCGGAATAGATCGCCGAGAGGGCGCGCCGGGGATAAGGAATAGAATGGCGGATCTGATGAGGTGCGTGAACTCCGTGGGATGCGTATTGTGAAGTTCATTAGCAGGTAAGCGGGGGGCGCATGATGAGAGATGCGGAGAGTGTTCACCAGATGGCGGAAGGTCTACCGGAGTGAAAAGGTGGTGAGGGCGGGCGGGGAAGTGTGATGAGTAGAGATGCGTGAACAAAAAGGTGGTGTAAATGGGAAGTATGTGTGGGAGGCAAAAGGTCAATTTAGCGGCATGGACGGCGGTTTAAAATACGGTACGTGGTATTAACAGTGTGGCGTAAAGGATATGGAGGTGAAATTGGCGAGGAGACGACGAAAGATAAGAGAGAGGTGGAATGGGCGAAGAAAGAAGTGGCGGGGAGACTGCAGGGGCGGGGAAGATGGAAATGGAGGAAAACGGAAAGGCGTGTGATGGAAATGGCGTGAGGCGGAAGGGTGGGGAGATGGAAGTAGCAGGGAGACGGAAGGAGCGGGGAAATGGAAGTGAAGAGAAAACGGAATAGGTGGGAGGCCAAAAGGGGTGGGGAACCGAAAGGAACGGGGAGCCGAAAGGGGCGGGGAGCCGAAAGGGACGGGGAGCCGGAAGGGGCGGGGAGGGGAAAGGGACGAGGAGACGGACAGAACTCGGACGATTAAAGTCAAATGGAGGGGAAACGTGAGTTGAATTGCGTCGGTGGGTGAGCTGCACGGTCGTCGCCCGCGGCAAGGGGAGTGCGCGAGGGCTGGAACGCTTTGACGGCGAAAGGAGCGCGGCCACACCTGAAGAGCTGAGGCACCGCCTACTGAATGCTTCAGGTGTCAGGGGGCGGGATGCGGTTGCGAAGGCGGAGATTTGAGGGGATAATAGGAAAGGACAGTCGCGCTGTGGCGAGCTTGTCCTTCTGTGAAAGGAGAGATGTGTTTGTTAATAAAAGGACGGAAAGGCAGAGAGAAAGAAAGAACGAACGGAACGCGAGATGCCGAGAGCGTCGTTGGAAAGCGCCACGAAAAGCGAGATAATCATTACCTCTGAAGCACCTGCTTATCACGATGGCGTTATCTGTTGTCAAATTGACTCGTGAAATTGACAAATTGTATATTACTGCTGCGAGAGGAACTTGTAAAACCAAGAAATATTTCATTTCATCCTGTTGCAAGGATGACTATTTATTAAAATGTATTTTTTATTCTGATTGATCGGCAATAGTTTATTACATTTTTCATAAACTTCCACCTGTCATTGAAGGGTTCCACCTCGCGCTCCTCATCCATCGCTCCCATCTCTGTCCTCTCCCCGTACCCGCTCTCTCTCTTCCCGTACCCGCTCTCTCTCTCTCCCCGAACCCGCCCTCTTCCCGAACCCGCCCTCTCCCATCCCGCCGAACCCGCTCTCTCGCCAGTTCGCTGCTTGCCCACTTCCATGCCGCATTCTTGCCTTTGGCTCCCTTTGGCAAGAGGAGGTTTTTAATACGTCTGTTATTCAAATTCTTCCGGTCTGCCGGCAGCCGATGATTCACTCTCGCATCGCCGGGGAGTTGCTCTTAATCGCCGAGCAGCGCCCCGAAGCCCGGCTTCGCGGGAGCTGGACGAGGAAGAGGAGGGAAGCGGGGGAAAGGCCAGGGAGGGGTGTGCGAGAAGAGCGGAGAGTTCACGTGCCATTGCTGCTCCTCTACTAAAACGGCTCAACCCGGACCCACTTTTTTTTTAATTACTACTGCGCCTTCTCCGGCAACATTGTTTTTAGCAAAACGTGTTTTCATTTTGTGAAGAAGCTTGGCAGAAAGGTAAACGACTTGTCAATGACGGGCTAAATTAGTGTTATCAGAGAAAATGCTTCATTTGATGTTGTCAGTACACCATTAATCATAACCAGTCGAAATGGAAAACTACTAATTAACACATTTCCACTAACACTTACAAAAAAACGAAACATTTGTCACAACGAACTTATCTATTACTTTATGTGAACTGCATAGGAAAAAGTAAAAATGCTGTTTTTGGTAAATGCTGAAGTGGTTCTACGAGCAGAAATTAAAAGTATTTCCTATGAATTTTATTAAATTTAATTAACCAACGAAAGCAAATACACTTTAATTTTAAATATCCCTAAAATCTACTTGCAATTTGTTCGTAAAATGTTTTAGGAACGATTTTCAATTCTATGAAACGCGTGTTTAAATGAATAAAATTGATCAAAAAAACATATTATTCTCCATGTACTACTATAATTTTAGAATTATTTAAAATTGCACCAAGTCTAGTGTACTCGTATGAATGAACCACTATTTTTTTACCATTTAACTAAGAGAGAAACTACTATATCACATAAATTATATCTCCAAACGTTTCATTGATCCGCAGCCCATTTTAAATGACGAAATGTGTAATTTACGATAAAACAGCACGCAATAACAGCATTACCAGATCGGAATATTAATTAATAAATTTTAATTCTGTCCAACTTTAGTAATTTAATAAAAACAATAATAATTTGGAATTAGTAAATTTTTAAATTTCTAATTAATAATTAAAACTGAAACAACATTTAACCAAACTTGCAATCAATTTAGGAAGGAATTAGAAAATAGGTGCAAGAATATTTAAATTACAAAGATCATTGGGAAAAGAAACGAAATTTCTGAACCCAAAAAGTAGATATAAAAAGTACGGCATGAAATAAAAGTAAATATTAAAATTCTAAAGTAACAAATCACAGTTGCTGATCCGAGAGTTATTGAAACTTATAACTATCTAACGTTTCAGGAAATTTAACATGACAAACTATAACTGTAAGACTGTGCAAAGATTAATGTATTCAATTAGATTGATACACGAGATGGACGAAAACTGTTCATTGTTCATTAATACCAATAACGAACCGACAGTATTAATAGGGTTACGGACTTGCTTGTACACATATATCCTATCATATTGTCATACCACGTATACAATGAGTTGAATATGAAAATAAAAATGAATGATGCAGAGAGAAACTCTTATACAACAAGCTCTAATACAACATTCCTGGCCAAATCAAAATTTTACAAACCCATGGAAACAAAATGCAAGTTGGCACATCATCGCAGGCAATCACCATTCTCCGCAGAATTAATATAGAGTAAAATATAAGTAGACATAACCAAATGCTGTTGAAGTATTTAATGATTCTTTAATGTAAATGAAGTACTACCTCCAACCCACATAGAAAGTGTAAAAATATAACCATCCTCTCCCAGTAGCCAATTAAACTTAGTCAAGCTTCATTTTCCTCAGCATTTCATTAATTATCCCCTTGCTGTTTGTCTTCTGCATCCTCACCCCCGTAGTACCCTACTTCACCCTTCAATGTTCCGTGCGACATGTACAGACTAGGATATTATGTAATAACTTTTTTCTCACATTTTAAAATATATGTTTAATATTGTAATAACGTCCATGACGCCGCCTGTTCGTTCTAGCAAATATGCGAAATTTACAGTGCATGTTTTAAAATAGTTTATAGAGATGCTTACAACTGCATAAATTAAGAAGGTGAGTATATATTAGAATATAACATTGTTTTGCTATTCTTCACATAAAAATATCTTTACAATCGAAATTATTTAATACTTATGTGTATGCAATTTACTGATTTTTACTAAGTAATAATAAATAATAATAATATAAATAATAATTAAAATAATAATAATAATAATAATAATAATAATGAAGTAGTTTTTAAAACAAATCCGATAAGCAGAAAAACCTTTTCACATGTGTAATTTAAATAATTACACAAAAGCGTTGATGTCATAGACCTCAAATCCCACCTATGCTCATAAGACATCCTTGCCTAGCAGGATTTTACTCCGATAAATAAAAACTAACACTTTATAGTTATTATTCTAATACTGCCGAGAGTTAAATATCTGCTTGCAATAGAGGAAAGTACGGCATCAGACTGACTATGTGAGAAAGATTCGTTGCCGATTATTCCAAGGAGACACTAATCTGACCCTTGATTTGCTGTCTGCTTGAAAAATCTCTTGCCATCACTGCCCTATAAACACATAGTACGCAATTGGGGTTGCTAAATTACTCTCATCAGATCATAAGACAGGACCTAAATCCTATTTATTTATGTTGATGGATTTAGGCGATCTGAAGCTTGCCCACATCCCAAAACTCTGTTCCTTAGCAATACTATTTAAGATATTCAGCCAAAGATATAGGAGATAAATGAGCCCATCTAAGCGTAGGGAAAATAAAGCCACGAAAATTTAGAATCAAGAAATATTCAAGTACTAAAAGGCAAAACTAGTAACCTCATGCACGCCAATACAAATATCTAGAAATTACAAGAATGTGAGGAAACTGCGCAAAGATCAACACCGATATAAAACCACCGAATGATGAGATTTCCACCGAGAAGTACGAAGAAGAGTAACAAGATACGAATACGATATCTATTAGGCAACGCGCGTACGAATAAATATAGATTAACGACCATCGAAGCCGAGTTAGAAATGTACCTAACCTCTTTATAACATCGTTTCTTGGTATATTGAACATCGACTGATGGGATCTACATGATGGGTAGATTACTTAGAGGGGCTTCTAACAAAATTAAGATGTCTCCACCCTAACTCTTCTTTGATCCGTTTGTATTTTACCCAGATGAAACTGTCGAGGCTACCAATATTTTTTAACTCTGTAGAACCCAAGAACAAAAAATGAGGGACGCTTTACTTTAGGTCTGTGGATTATTCTCAGCAGAAGGTGTGAGTGTGCCAAATGGATACGCACCAACTTAATTTAAAGCAAGACCAAACTAGCCGGTTACACTTACATGCCCCACATATCTATACGACAATACGGAGTTAAATATAAGAATTTGCAACAAAAATATATGTTCATGTAAATTTCCGAACTCTCTCTGTTGGACCCTATGAAAATTTTTTGTTTGATATTTAAAGTGATTGATGAGCGGGAATAATTACTTGTACCCGGAAACTGAAGATCATAATTTGAGATCAATAGGAATCTTTTTGATTTTCAACACTCAAAATGGTGAGTTATTCACGTGTATTGAAAAATGACCTCAAAATTACAGTTCCATCCATAATTCAGAATGAGTTCGTCATAATTTCAATTGTTGTGGATAAGACTTAGATTTTCATGATAAATGTTAATGGATTGAAAAAGAATAAAGTTATGATCATTCATGCATTTAATGAATTTTTAAAGTTACATATTGTCTGCACGTTGTTAATGCACAATAGACTGTTTTTAAAATCTCCATTATATTACTAACTAATATAAATTAACATTGAAATTCCAACCTAGGCCGTAGTATTCCGTAGTTCCTAATCAAGTTAGCACAATCGGAATATTGCTTCTGATTCCCCCCCCCACCGGAGCAAACCCGCAAGTGAAAACCCAGTCTAATCAAGTCTAGCGCGGAACGTTATGGACACCTCCCCCGCCCCCGCTACCGCACTCGCTCGCTGCTTCTCGCTTCTACCTGGCCGCTTTAAAATCGCGTAGATCACCCGGGCCAAAATTTACACAAACCCACTCGATCGTTACGTTTACGGGGCACACTAAGATCCCCCGAAATTGCCCCGCGCCGCCAGGCCCTCACAAACCCCCTCGCCCTTTATAAATCAATCACGTTTCGCCCTTACGCAACTCGCCCGATTCCCCCCTCCCGCGCCTCCTCCTCGCCCCGCCTATCCTTCTGCGCCGATCCAGACAACACTTCTACTTGAACGAACTGAAATCATTCAAACCCTTTCCAAATAAGATAATCTCTGAATACCAATGCCGCCCGCCCGGCCGCGGCCCGGCCCCGTGCGTAGCCCCTAAAATCCTCGGAAGCTAAGCACCCTTTCCCCAGTATTTCTTAAACAACATCTATATTTCTCCCGGTGTGCGCACTTCCCTTCAGCAAATACCAAATGGAGCCGATGCGCCTCGCCCCGAACGATTCCCCACAAACGTGACTCGTGCGATCTGAACCAATAATTCAGACCGGCATTTATCAAACGCTCTTCCCCTCAGGACCACCTGCCGAGTTATTGAAAAAACCTATTTCGAATCCTACAATAAAATTACGGATATTCTATTGTTTCAATTAAAACAGTGTCGTACATGACGGCTACATGTAAGATAAACAAGTATATTTCATAAGGGTTACTTTGAAATCATCGTTGCCAACAAAAGCATCGCACAACTAGAATAATTGCCGTAATATGAATTCATCCCTATCATCTTTTAAAAATCTTATAATGATATGAAATGATTCTGTGTTACACAAACCGGTAGACACTGTATTGTTTCCAGACTAACAGTAGTTCTTTTCCCATTC
>BOPP01000073.1:3449416-3462264 GCA_017312745.1 Gryllus bimaculatus | reverse complement strand
TCTCCAAACCCGCTCTCTCCCCGAACCCGCTCTCTCCCCGAACCCGCTCTCTCCCCGAACCCGCTCTCTCGCCAGTCGCTCTTGCCCACGCTTCCATGCCGCATCTTGCCTTTGGCTCCCTTTGCAAGAGGAGGTTTTAATACGTCTGTTTTCAATCTTCCGGTTGGCGGAGGCGATGATTCACTCTCGCAGTCGCCGGGGAGGTTGCTCTTAATTCGGGGCGGGAGCAGCGCCCGAAGCCCGGCTTCGCGGGTGGAGGCTGGGCACGAGGGAAGAGGAAGGGAGCGGGGGAAGGGGAGGGGAGGGGGGTGCGAGAGAGGCGAGAGGTTCACGGGCCATTGCTTTGCTCTCTACGAACGGCTCAACCGGATATTTTTTTTTATTTACTTACGGCGCCTTCGGCAACATTGTTTTTGCAACGTGTTTGATTTGTTAAGAAGCTGCAGGAAAGGTAACGACTTGTCATGACGGCTAACTTAGTGTTTCAGAGAAAAGCTTCATTTGATGTTTGTCAGTACAAATTAATCGAATATTCGAAATGAAAACATACTAATTAACACATTTCCAACTAACACTTACAAAAAAACGAAACATTTGTCACAACGAACGTTATCTATTACTTTATGTGAACTGGCATTAGGAAAAAAAGTAAAATGCTGTTTTTTTGGTAAATGCTTGAAGATGATTTCTACCGACGAAATTAAAAGGTATTTCCATGAATTTTATTAATTAATAAACGAGCAAATACATTTTATATTTTAAATTATACCTAAATACTGCAATTTGTCGTAAAATGTTTTAGGAACGATTTTCAATTCTATGAAACGGTTTTAATGAATAAATTATCAAAAAAACATTATGTTTCCTGTACTACAATATTTTAGGAATTATTTAAAATTGCACAAGTCTTTAGTGTACTCGTATGAATGAACACTATTTTTTTACCTTTTAACTTAAGAGAGAAACTGACTATATCACATAAAATTCCAATTTCATATCCGCAGCATTTTAAAATGACGGAAATGTGTTTTTACGAAAAAACAGCACGGCATCAGCATTACCAGATCGGGAATATAATTAATAAATTTTATTCTGTGAATTTAGTAATTTAATAAAACAATTAATAATTTTGGAATTAGTATTTTTAAATTTTAATTAATAATTAAAACGAAACATTTAACAAACTTGCAATTCAATTAGGAAGGAATTAGGAAAAATAGGTGCAAGAATATTTAAATTACAAGATCATGGGAAAAGAAACGAAATTTCTGACAAAAGTAGATATAAAAAGTACGTCATTTGAAATAAAAGTAAAATATTAAAATTTAGTAACATCACAGTTGCTGATCCAATTATTGAAACTTTATAACTTATCTAACGTTTCAGGGAAATTTTCAACATGACAAATCTAGATAACTGTAAGACTGTCAAATTAATGGTATTCAATTGATTGACACGAGATGGACGAAACTGTTCATTGTTCATTATACAATAACGAATCCGAAGTAGTTGATAGGGGTTACGGACTTGCTTGACACATATATCATCAATGTATATATACAATTGATTGAATATGAAATAATGATGTATGCAGAGAGGGTCTTTCTACAAGGGCTCGTCACATTCCTGGCAATCAGATTTTACATGACATGCGTGGCACATCATCGCAGGCAATCACCATTTCCGCAATTATTGTAAATTAAGTAGTACATAGATTGCTGTTGAAGTATGTTTATATTTCTTTAAATTTAAATGAGACTTAAGTCCTCACTTGAAATTAATATAATATTCCAGTAGCAATAACTTAGTCAGGTTCATTTCCTCAGCATTTCATTTTATTATCCCCTCTGTTTGTTCTTCTGGGATACACCGTAGTATCATCACCGTCGGTTCCGTCATCATGTACAGAGCTAGGATAGTTATGTAATAACTTTTTTCTGCACATTTAAATATATGTTTATTGTAATATGTCCAACGACCGATGTTTCTTCAGCGATATATGCAAATTTTACAGTGCATGTTTTGCATATATTGAGAGTCTTTACAACTGCATAATATTTAGAGTATATAATTAGAATATAACATTTTTTGCTATTTTCACATAAAAATATCTTACAATGAAATTATTAATACTTTATTGTTGTATGCAGTTACTGATTTTTACAAGTTAATAATAATAATAATAATAATAATAATAATAATAATAATAATAATAATAATAATAATAATAATGAAGTAGTTTTAAAACAAATCCAGAGTAAGCAGAAAACCTTCACATGTGTAATATAGATTACACAAAAGCGTTTGATTCATAGACTCAGCACTTCATAAGAATAAGAATCCTTGGAATCTACAGGATTTCTCCGAAGAAATAAACACACTATAGTTATTGATGCTAACGTGGAGGGTAAATCTGCATGCTAATAAGGAGAAAGTACGCATAACTGACATTAAAATGGGATTTTCCAAGGAGACTCACTTTCACCCTTATGGTTCTGTCTGGCTTTAAATCTGTTGTCATCACTGTTAAACAATAGTACGATTGGGTTCTAAATTACTTCATCAGATCATAAGACAATAAATCTTTTATTTATTTATGGGCGATCTGAAGCTTTGTGTCACATCAAAAACTCTGTTCCTTAGTAGATACTATTAAGATATTCATCCAAGATATTAGGAGGATAAATGAGCCATCATAAGCGTAGGGAAAGATAAAGCAGAAAATTTAGAATCAAATATTCAAGTTATAGAAGAACTGTAACCTGATGCTGTTTACAAATATCTAGGAATACAGCAGAATGTGAAACTGGATCACAGCGAATAAAACATGAGTTTACCGAGAAGTACAAGAAGAGGTAACCAAGATACTGAATACGAAGCTACCCGGGAAAAATATAATTACGACCATCAACAGTTAGGCTGTACCTACGCTGATATATAGTTTTGGTATAATAAAATGGACTGATGCGGATCTACATGGATTGGGTAGATTTACTAGAGGGGCTTCTAACAAAATTAAGATGTCTCCACCCTAACTCTTCTATGATCCGTTTGTATTTACCCAGATGGGAAACTGGTCGAGGGCTACTCAATATTTTTAAACTCTGTAGAACCCAAGAACAAAAAATGAGGGACGCTTTACTTAGGTCTGTGGATTTTCTCATGCAGAAGGTGGTGAGTGCTGCCAATGGATACACACCACTTAATTTAAGCAACCAAGACACGAATATTATAATACCAACTCTAAAGGAGGAAATATAAAATTTGCAACAAATGATGTTTCATGGTAAATTTCCGAACTCTCTGTTGGACCCTATGATTGATATTTAAAGTGATTGAGCAATAATTACTTGTACCCGGAAACTGAAGATCAAATTTGAGAATCAATAGGGAATCGTTTGTTTTCAATACTCAAAATGGTGAGTTATTCACTGTAATGAAAAAAAGTGACCTACAACAGTTCCAGTCCATAATTCAGATGAGTTCTGTCATAATTTGCATTGTTGTGGTAGACTTAGATTTTCAGTGATAAATGTAATGGATGAAAAGAATAAATTATGATCATTTCATCATTTAATGAAGTTTTGTAAAGTACATATTGTCTACGTTGTTAATGCACATATAACTGTTTTAAATCTCATTATTACAAACATATTTTACATTTTTGAATGCCTAAGTATCCGAGCCCTAATCAAGTAGCACAATCGGAATATTGCTTCTGATTCCCCCCCCCACCGGAGCAAACCCGCAAGTGAAAACCCAGTCTAATCAAGTCTAGCGCGGAACGTTATGGACACCTCCCCCGCCCCCGCTACCGCACTCGCTCGCTGCTTCTCGCTTCTACCTGGCCGCTTTAAAATCGCGTAGATCACCCGGGCCAAAATTTACACAAACCCACTCGATCGTTACGTTTACGGGGCACACTAAGATCCCCCGAAATTGCCCCGCGCCGCCAGGCCCTCACAAACCCCCTCGCCCTTTATAAATCAATCACGTTTCGCCCTTACGCAACTCGCCCGATTCCCCCCTCCCGCGCCTCCTCCTCGCCCCGCCTATCCTTCTGCGCCGATCCAGACAACACTTCTCTTGAATCGAACTGCTTCAAACCTTTCGAAATAAATTCTCTGAATTACCAATGCCGCCGCCCGGGCCGCGGCGGCCCCGTGCGTAGCCCCTAAATCCACGGGAAGCTAAGCACCCTTTCAGTAGTTTCCTTTAAACAACATCTATATTTCTCCGGTGTGCGCGCTTCCCTTCAGCAAATACCAAATGGAGGGCCGATGCGCCTGCCCGAAGGATTCCCAAAACGTACTCGTGGAGTCATGAACCAATAATTCAGACCGGCATTTATCAAACCGCTCTTCCCTTCAGGACCACCTGCCAGTTATTGAAAAACCTATTTCGAATCCTACAATAAATTACGGATATTCTATTTTTTCATATTAAAAACTTGTCGTACATGACGGCTACATGTAAATAAACACTATATTTCATTAAGGGTTACTTTGTAAATCATCGTGCAAAAGGGCGCACACTGATTTTTAATAGAATGATTCTATCCATTTTTATCTAAAAAATAATTGATTTTTCCCTAAAGTGACATTTGTTTTCACAACAGTGTTTATGACATTCTATAGTACATTAAATTTCAGTAGTAATTTAATAACATTTATAAACGAGTTCAAGAGTTCAAAATGCTGTTATAAAATCATCTGCATGAATAGGCGGCCGAAATATTTTACATTAATGAAATGCATCACAAATGCAATAATTGGGAAATGATAATTTCAATGATAATTAACATCAGTGTACACAGCAGGTGCATTGTAAAGCAACATTCCAGGGAAATTACGTTTTCTCTGTTATGAATAATAACATCACCCTTTCATGCAATAAAATTGTACACAACTAAATAAATAATTTGGATCTGTGAATGCAAATATTATGTTTATTTATACACATTATTAATTAATTAAATTACAAGAAGACAATAAACACTAACCTCTATATCGAGAAAAACATTCAATTGAAAATCACGTTATTTAGCCGTGTCCAGCTTCAGGTGCAAAAACATAAGCTTCATTTTTTTAATTAATGAAAGTTCATATAAGTTAATAACGTCTTAAGATTTAAAGACATTAATAAATCAATACAGTTGCATCGTAAACTCATAGTACGTTATACGTTATACGTACGCTTATAGTCTTCACATACTCAGTAAAAAATAATTATTTTAAGTTAACTTTTTGTAAATGATCATTAGGTAGAAAAAAGTGCATAAAAAACGAATGCAAAAAACTTTATCTGCCGTTTCCGAGATTGATTTGACGTTTTATAACGTGCGTTTTGTTGTTAAACAAATAGGTTATTAATCCAGTAATAAATGATTATATTTCTGTGAGAGTGCAGCAATAGATTCCAGCGCAATATTTGAGGTCAGTGGCATAACACACGATTATTTATGCTATAGTTTTGCGACAAGGTGTCGATTTCGGTTTTTGTAACAAATATAGTGGAATAGTAACAATCAATTCGGTGTCAAGGATATGGACATCTCTAAATTTCAGTAAAACTATACAATTTATGGCCATTATGAACTAACAACAGGACACACACCATTTGTAAAGGCTTGCATTCTTTCATTAAATACAGAACACGACAACGCATGAGTGGGAGAATTATTTTTTTTACAACATTACTCTGTTTGGTATACAGAATATTAGTTAGAATACATTTTTAATGTTCAAAGACTCTTTAAATGTAGTTCGTTCTCAAAATATCATCTTAAAAATTACAAAAATGAAAAATTTATAACAATTGTTTTACTCTTCTAAAAAATTAAATTCGTTATAAATATTATTCTTTCTCTTGCACCAGTAAGGCAGTATATTTCTGTTTTTCCTAAAATTTCAATTTTATGTTTTTTCAACTTGTATTTTTATTTTTGAACGTTTGGGAGCGTCCTATGGATTATTATTTTTCTCTGTTGCCAGCCAGACACTTTCCATCTAATTTACGGCCTGCGACATGAGAAAATATTGTAATGCTGCAGCGGAAAGTAATGATTTGTCGTCAGAAAAACTTGTATTGTGGAGCCCTGATACCGAAAAAAAGGAGAAATAAAGTTGCTACATGTGGTCAATTACTTCCTCTAACACGTTGTGTACTCAGAATCTGTGCTTTTGGGTCTTTGATACCAAAAACGTAGATCACGGCAAAGCTTTGGCTTTACAATACTTTTTCATTCTTAGACGATATGACGAGATATATCAATAGGGAGCGGATTTCTATGATTTTGCATATTTCTGTCCATTACTTCAGGGCATAGCTAAGTGAAATTTCTTCACATTTGGTTAGAATTGGATGTTATGTAGATTAATATGTTAGTGCATATTTGTGAACATATTTGGCTGATTTTTTCTACTGGTGTATACTCGTGTAATTATAGGCGCATATTTTGCATACTCCGTGAAAGTAGAGACTTATTTCTAAAAGGTTTCAACTTTTCATATGATCTATTTATTTGTGATTAGTTTGACACAATTTGCGTTTTATTCTTTCCTGCAAATGATAAAATACATGTGAAAAAACAGGGAATTTGTTGAAATCATATTTTTTAAACCAAGAATTGCAAACAAGAAATGCAACAAGAAATATAATGTATTTGACTAACGTGAATAATTACTGTAATTATGTCTCCCGCGAGGTAAGTTGAAGTATATTATTTTTGCAAGAAAATATATCTTTTCACTCCAACCACGCTTCTCCTGAATTTTATCAAGAAAGGTTTATGCAGGAAATTTAATATTGTCAATTTTAATTGCTTATTAAAATGTATAGTTAAGAAATTTTAGGTAAAAAATTCATATCTTTAAAAGCATATTTCACGATTTTAAGGCATAAAATCCTCTCCCTAATCATTATTGTTTTGCAATGTTGATTTAAACATTTTTTTGAAAATACAAACCTTTCGCCGAAAATAGGATGTGCGCCTATTAATTAATGCAAACATTTGGACCGCTATTTGTGAAAATACGGAAATAATTTTAATAAAATTAATTATTGAAAATTATTACTTACACATCATAGATATTACGCAAAAGTACTCACATTTTTGGAAAAATGAGCTTGACCGTTTTTAAAGCACTGCTTTTGATGAACAGATTTTATTCCAAACAAAATATCTTGTAGGAAGACTACGAAAAAATTGAACTTCTCCAAGTTTCCAAAATTCATAGGCATTAACAAAAATGAGTTTTTAAACACCCTTTGTTCTATCGCATGAAAATATTTAATACAAAAATTTGGAGGGGTTTTGCAGAACATTTTGAAAATGTTAAAACTTTACATAAAGTACCTCAAACACTAAAATACCCATTTCAAATTTGAAGGGCCTCGAATTCGGCCAGACCTATCAAGGTATATCAATTTTAGAGAAAATAATTTGCACTATTTCGAAACTGGCGTTGACCATTCACGGACACTCATGTTTTCATGTAAACGTTTCTTTTTGCCATCACAAAACGTAGATTCGGACTACACAACGTGTTAGAGGAAGTTATTTATTACTCACAAGAACAAGATTTCTTGAATTTTGTAAACTATGACCTCGTATTATGTTTTTTTACTAAAAACCGTAGCTTGACACTGCAGCATTGCAATACTTTCTCTTTACAACGTACGTACGTAGTAGTATGGTGATAAAGAAAAAATATACAGGAAACTGAGAAAAAATATTACAAGTAGACTACAAATATCTCCCTTGACACTTGTACAATCATATGTGGTATGTTTTATATACATTTATTGTAGTAATGTTAAAATTCGGTAGAGTATATAAAGAGGCACGGTGATTGAGGTGTGTCAATATGAAGGTAAGTGTCAATACGAAAACCGGCAACGAAGGGGATTCTCAGGAGAAACAGACCCAATTGACTATAGGGACGGAGGAGATATCTGAAGTTCATGGCAATGGTTTAATAATTCGACTTCCACGTTCACAGGAATGCTTGATACAAAGTTTCAAGCCGTGGGTGCTGCAATTTTGGTCCCGTGATTCCCATCTGCCTGGTCTTTCCAGGAAGCCCTAGTGAAAGTTCTATTACAAGGAACTTCAACGCAGCTAAGTTCAAGTGCCCCTTTGCCTTCACTGAGAGCTCTGCCCTATATTACACCAATCTACCACCTGAAGCTGTGAAATAGTGGCTCACGCCGTGCATCCGTGATTGTCATTGCGAAATGATCACTAAGTAGATGAAAAGTTCAGTAAATACTCCCCTTTTGTATGTTGTACGGTGAGAAAAAATATACCAGTTTGATTAAACCGCATACAATGCCAACATATTTACAAAATAACATAACTGGGATTCATTTCAAGATTTTTTAAAGTATTTTCTCAAAGAAGCATATTGATTTGTGAATAAACGTCTTATACTCGTATGTGTCATTTTCCGTATAGTGGACAGCGGTGGTTGAATAGCTCTCTAGCTATCGTCATCCAAGGCAAATAACAAATAATGACAGACTTTTCTGAATGTGAAAGGATTTTTAAAATCTTATCGGTTCATGAGTGACAAAAAAAATTCGGTATGACGATTCACCGTACTCGAATAATAGCAATTCAGTATTCTTATTGCAAAAAAATCATCTTTTCGAGTACCCCGTTGTCGCACGAGCATTTACAGATTATAATAGTGTCGTTTATTATGTTATATACATTATGTTATATATATTATATACATTATGTATTTAATATGTTATTTATTATATATGTTATATACATTATGTATTTATTTGGGACAAGACATGTAGAAATATATTTGACAATCGGAAACAAATATACTAGACAATCCATGCATTGAGGTTCTCTAATCTACATAAAGTTTGTATTTTGACGATCAACCCTGATCTTAGCAGGCATGCCGTTAGCAACTCACCGATGGATAGGAACTTTTACTAAATTGAAATAAAATTTTCATCATATAAAATGCATTTAAAAGTGTTGCCTACCATCAATCAGAAAATTTGCGAAGAAGATCATTCTTTAAACAAGAATCAATGAACTTGGTAGAAAAGGAAGGAAAATTGAAGATAATAATTTAAATAACGAAGGAATCGAAAAGCACTCCAGACATGTTTTTCAAAGTTCGAATATTTTTCTGTTGATTTTTCTAAAAGAAAATTTAGATTATAAAAGTTACTTCTCACTAAAGAACAAATTCATTTCAGAACTGCAAGCAATAAACATCTTCCAAACATGAATAATACGTGGGAATAATTAAAAATTAATAAAAAATACTACTGTATAATTTCTGAGCATGAATTTGAGAAGAAAAGAATTAAAATCAGATTGTTTCAAATCAGATTTAAGTAATTATATGTCAATATAAATCCCGAGTAGCGAAATCAGCAGGAAAATGCACAATTACAAAATAGGATAGCGCTCGTTCAACACAACACGATTCCAACCGACTACTCAGAAGAGTATAACAAGAAAAAAAAAGGCTAAAAATTCTGGAAAGCTCCGTTCAATAATCATTTTCCATTGAGAGGAACCGACAAAATGCGAGTTTCACAAACAGAATTCCCGATTTGTCAGGGAAGAATTTAATTATAGAGTGAACAAAAATACGCCGCCACAAAACGACGTGGCGTCCGTTGAAATTTTATTTCGGAAACGAGCCGGGCGCAGCTCGATGCACGCCCACGCCGCGTGAGCCGATATGCACACGTGCGCGATTCAACCGCGCGATCGCTACGCATAACGGCCGATTTTTCCCCTCTGCTCCCCATGCTCACCCCCCCCCCCAAAGGTGGCTCAGGTCATCAACTGATGGCACCTCTTACCGGAAGGCCCGAGGGTTTAAGTCGAACAGACGGTGGCAGGTTTTTCGACACTATATAGATAGCTAGGTCAAATCCAGCCGCTGTCTGGAGGATAAATCTAGCGGTGCGCTGCTCTGATCGGTAGTTTTCCGTGGATTATTCTATCAACACCACGCGAATGCCGGAGCAGTACGCTAACAAACGGGCTTGGGACCGCGCGCGATCTTCCTCCCTTTTTCTTGTCCTGTCTTCACACCTTACTTACACACACACACACACACACACACACATACACACACACACATACACACACATACACACACACATACACACACACACATACACACACATACACACACATACACACACATACATACACACATACATACACATACACTCATACACTGTACTACACCACCTGTCGGCAGACAAGTCAGGAGCTTACAGCTTGTCCCGGTTGGGGCGATGCCAGGTCGGTGGGGGATACTTGGTTGAGGGAAAAACCCACCAGCCGCCGCATCACCGCCACATCCCGCGATAAAACATGCACTAGATTTACAGGAATAATGTGTTTAGCAGTGGACGCGCCCGCAATCATCAATCAATCAATCGAAAAGTCCTCGCTGGTCCCCCAACCGCACCCTACATGTCCGTAGGCCCAGCGGCGCTGGCGGCGGGTCACGAGCTGGTTATCGTTTCTTTTGACATGACATACCAACATCAGAAGGCCGATAGAACAAATAACGAACGCGGAAGAAGTTAGTAAATCAAGGCGAGAGCGTAGGTGTATAATCAAAGAAGTCCGTTATTTGTGATATCGCTCGTGTATTGATCAATACTTTTCACAATACTATCTTCTTATAAGAAATATTCACATAAATACGAAAGACTTTTAAATTAAAATCTTAGTTTCGCTTGTTCTAATCAGACGTTAATCTGTTAAAATGTTTAATGGATGCCTTCCCTTAAGAGTGGCTGTTCCATTCCTCTGTTTAAAGGCGTTATGCCGATATAAAATAATCCATATTAATATTTTTACACTCCCTTTTTAATGCAACCATTTCATGTTTGGAGTTAAGGTTTCCCGGACTAATCCATTAAAAACTCTTTGCCGGAGCAATAAAATGCGCAGACGTAATGTGGATTGTCGTATTGTTTGGTGAAATATGTAGAACCGTTCAATTCTCTAAGTCATTCAACTATCAGACGATAAGCAATAAATATGAAAGCAATGGTTAGAGGACAACCAATGTTATCATTTCGCGTAAAAATTAAATTGTGTATTCATCGGCAAAAATAGTTTTTTTTATTTAATTCAATACATACCATAGGCGGCGAATTTAAGAAATATATGAACAAAAATGAATAAACCTCGGTCGAAATATCAATGTCTTTGGAGTGAATCATTTTCCAACCTTGTTACAAAACTAGCAAATTTTACATTTCGTCACAGAAACTACAATTATATTTCTTATTCAATTTTAAATTTCAGCGATAAGCATTCACCATTCTCTGGCCTCATTGTTTCAGTAGTTCTAAGTTTCACGAAATAATGATAGACACATTTTACTTCTCGTCACAGAAGAATGTCACAAGGGCTTATTTTTCTTCAAAATTAAGTAAACATTTTAATGACGCTTGGAAATTGGGTTAATTGCTTGCTTCTCTTTTCGGGGTGCGTCAACTGCAATGGAAAATAGTCCCGTATGTTTAGTGCATTTTTATCACGAGAGGTAGCAGTGTTATGACCCTCGCCAGATGATAGTTTCCGGCGCCGAACAATAGTACGTACAGAATTTTGTAATTATGCAGAAGTTGTTTGATGCATGAGTTTCACTTCGGAGTAGTAGTGGAAGACGGACTAGATACACTCCCCTTTATCCAAAACGAATGGCTAATACGAAAAGTATGAACATTTACAATATTACACAAAACAATACTAATGAAATTCATTGAGAGCTATTTTTCGCCAACGACACGGAACTATTAAAATTAGTTTCCAATATGACAAACACACATTTTAACATATCAATTTCATCTAGAATGTGCTTAAGTATATTATTAATGAACTAGATGTTATCCACTAGATATTTCCATGTAAATGTATCTTCGCAAAAAGTCTCCATTACATTATTACAAAATACGTGACAAATGCACGTACCATAGCGCCAGAAGTAAAGACGAATCTATCCCGAAATAAGAAAACGGCAGACTTGATTTAGAAAGAACCCAATCCCTATCAACCGCGGAGGAACGATTTAAACGACTATCGATTCCCCCGCTGCCTCCGCAAAACCACTAACCGGGGCAAGGTCAGTCGCTTACTAGCCAATCTTCCCGCGCGTCGAAGTCTGTGAAGTAGGAGAAGCAGCAGCCGTGGCGACGGCAGTGGCCGCAGCAGGAGCAGGATTGATTGAGTGATTGATTGATTAATTAGTCATTCCGGGCCCGTTCACAGCTAAAGTCTATAGCCCCGTAAGTGTAGTGCAAATGTTATTCTCGGGCGGTGGCTGTGATCTTCCCACCTGGATGGTGAGATCCGGTGTCGACCTACCGTCGCCCCGCGGTATTTTTTCCAATCAGGCATCTCCCACCAGTGGAACACCGCTCCAGGCAGGACAAGGTCTGAGCTACCGACCGGGCTCCCGGCATATGTGGTAGTGTAGTGAATGTAAGTGTGTCTGTGTGTGTGTGTGTGTGAATGTGTCAGTAAGAGATTAGGATAGGACAAGGATTAGGAAGGAAAGATCGCGCGCGGTTCGTGTCCCGTTTCTTAGCGTAATGCTCCGAAATTCGCCGGACATTGATCGGAGAAACTACTTGAAACTACAGATCAGAGCAGCCGACCGATAGAATTCTCCTACATGAAGCGACAGAATACGATCTAGTTATCTACCTACTGTCTAAAATCGTGCCACCGTCCGGAATCAAACCTAGGACCACCCGGTCAGAGGCATTTGCAGTGGCATTCGTACATGCCC
This sequence comes from Gryllus bimaculatus, assembly GCA_017312745.1. Lineage (NCBI taxonomy): Eukaryota > Metazoa > Arthropoda > Insecta > Orthoptera > Gryllidae > Gryllus > Gryllus bimaculatus. The sequence continues at coordinate 3,449,458 of BOPP01000073.1, read as the reverse complement.
TGAGCCACCTGCCGTGGAGGGAGGGGGGAGCAGGAGTAGAAG